>AYEL01076902.1:0-10017 GCA_000484575.1 Olivierus martensii
AAAAAATAAATTTATTTAAAATTATATTTAAAGATTTAAAATTATAAATAAGAAGTTAATTTATAAAGAAATACTCACTTTCATACACATGCTAATTGTATTGACTAAAATTAATGCAAATATTGCATATTCAAAATATTGTGATGTGACAAACCACCAAATTTTATATTGGAATCTATTTTTTGGAATGTATCTTCGAACAGGTTTGGCTTTTAATGCAAATTCAATGCAATTCCTCTAAGAAAAAATTTTTAATTTATTATTATTATAAACTGAAATATAATGCTACTTAATAAAATAAAATTCATTACATGAAAACTGTTACTGATATTAAAAAAAAAGTGTATATGGTGACAACTAAGATCTGACTCCACAGGACAAGAGGCCATTGCTCTGATGTAAATTTGAATATGAGTGCAAAAGTA
This sequence comes from Olivierus martensii, assembly GCA_000484575.1. Lineage (NCBI taxonomy): Eukaryota > Metazoa > Arthropoda > Arachnida > Scorpiones > Buthidae > Olivierus > Olivierus martensii. The sequence goes on from AYEL01076902.1 coordinate 426, forward strand.
GCTTTTTCCCCCCATGCTATTTCATATTTAAGAATGTAAATATTATCTATAAATGCAAATCACTTCTGTGAAAACATATTGTGTTTTATGCTAGTTTACTTTCTTTGAGCAGTGTTTTATTGCTTTGATACAATTTATACATTCTCCTTGTTCTTGTTTGTGTATTTATGATAGGCTTTGCAGCAACTACAATTTAAACTGTTCATCATAGTTTTTAGCAATGTGTCCATATCCACAACAATTATAGCATAGCATAACTGGCAGATAATCATCAACCATTATTATTAGCCCACTATAGAGATAATTTTTTCTTTTATATGAGAAGTTTTCTGATTTGTGGGATGATCCCAAGAACAATATGCCTGCTCTTTTTTGTTTGTTTTGTGTAATTAATGTTTGCACATTAATTACACAAAAACAATACAAAAGAGTTTGGAACATTCAAAAGTATCAATCTAGAACAGTGATTCCCAAGCAAGGGTGCAAGATAACATTTCAGAAGTATATTATTATATTCCAAAAATAATTGTTATCAACATTTCCAGTCAATTCCAGTGAGATTGCATAGACTTTTTTGTCACTGCATGGTCCAATAACTCAAAATGGCCAGTTAACATTCAAGATAACTTGTGAAATTGCCAGATCGGTGCCCCTTGAGACTTGTCTCTCCAGTATCTGCATCTCCTGTTCATGCACATGGGGTACCAGATAATTTAATAAAAGCCAGGCAGTTATGGGAACAAAATAGATTTGGAATCACTGATCTAGGATTTTTAGATAATTGGATTTTAATCTGTATTTTTTCCTTTAAGGCTGGGAATGTTTTGAAGAAAGCTTTAATACAGGATACAATTTGTCTGTATCCTGTTCTCTATGTATATTGATACAAATAGATTTACTTTGTGTTTCCATTGTATCTTTTACTTCTATTCTCAACTCACTAAGATCAGTATTCTTTCTTAGATTACTAGTGATGCTGCTTGTACTATGTTACTGAGTAAAATTACTGCATGTCTCTTAGCTTTTGTAGTTATAAGATTTTTGTTAATTATTCATTGTTTTCACTTTTATCATAATTTTTAACAATGTAAGCATAAGAAAATGTAGGGGAATGAGGAGACTTTGATTACTGTAATTCCATTATAATCCCATATATTTGACTTGCAAATACATAGGATTACAATAAATCAAGCACAGCTTTTTCCTTTTCTCTTTTAATTAATTTCTCTGTAATCTCTTAACATAAGTTTAAAATAATTAATCCTTTAAAGCCATCTTGTTACACTCACTAAAAAGCACACAAAAAACAAAGCTCTAAACAGGATAAATATTTTATTAACAGAAAAGTTTTCAACCTTATCAGTAGGTCAACCTCAGCTGCAATGAATATAACAGAACGGAGAGAAGAAACCCTCTACAAAAATAAACAACTACAAATGACGTCATAAGAGACGTCATATAAACACATACATCACTACTACAAAATCCACTGCTACTAAACAATAATAATAATTATTATTGTTTGGTAGCAGTGGATTTTGTAGTAATAAAGTATAAGTGTTTATACGACATTTCTTATGATGTCATTTTGTAGTTGTTTATTTTTGTAGGAGGTTTCTTCTCTCCATTCTGTATTTTTACTGCAGCTGAGATTGACCTACTGATAAGGTCGAAAACGTTTCTATTAATAAAATATTTATCCTGTTTAGAGCTTTGTTTTTTGTGTGCTTTTTTGTAATTAATCCACTTTTTCATGTTTTCAAGTACACTTTTTCTAAATCCATAATGAAAATTCTGATGAGAAGCTAATTAGCTTATTAATACAGAATTAAATATACTTAAAAATCCAAAAGTTTAATTAAATTTGCTAAAATCTATTAATTACATAAAAAATTAAATATAGTTTCATTAAAATCAAGAACTGTGAAGTTACAATCAGAACAATTAATACTAGAAAAAAAAATTGCTTGTTCTTCTGATAATAACCATTCTAAAAATGCTTGGAAAACATGAAAGAAGATAAAAAAAAAAAAGACTAAAAAATAATGGAATATGATATATAGGAAATCAAGGAATAACAGGTTAATTCTAAATGCTAATAAAAATGATGGACAAGCAAAAGTTGGAAGCAACGTGGATTGACAGAACAGATCTATTGACTAAGAATAACTATAATCAGAGGCAGCTTTGTGCATAGGCACTGCAAAACTGCAGCACCCCCAATTTTTCTATATATAAATATATTTATTAATTTATTTATATTTGCTTGTAATATTTAATTTTATCATCAACAATTCTATATAATTCTCTTATTTTGTATAAAAAAATAATAAAAACCTATCTTGTAGCACTTAGAAGAGCAAAGGACGCTAGTGGCCATATTGCTACGTGCGCAAGCATATGGACATCATAAGATATGCGTAGATGCGAGCTATTAGTGTAAAGCAGCACTAGCACTGTCCATCATGGAGTTCCACTGTTGTTTAAATGCAGGTTGCACCAGCAGTAATGACTTGGTAGTACTTATTGTATTTACTCCATCTCTTTAAATATTTGGACATTATAATTAAAGACATAATTATTAGAATAAAACTTTACAGCACTTAAGCAAGGTTAATTTGAAAAATTAACCTTGCTTAAGTGCTGTAAAGTTTTATTCTGGTTTACGTGAAGCAAGAGGTGTTTATAAACTTATGACATAATTATTTTGAATTATACTAAATTGTATAATTTTATCGATAATAAACAATATTTGGCAAGATTTGAGATTACCTGCCATGAGTTTTTGTGGACTGCACTTATATATACCATCCAGATACAATTATGTGGCGACCAAGGTGGCAACAGATTGGGGCTATGCAGCATGATAATTTGGCCTCAGTACGAAGCGCTACTGATAGACAGAAAATTTGTAGCAGGTAATCTAAATCCTACCAAATATTTATTATGAAACAAAACAAGAAGAATATATTTTATTTTTAAGTAATTTTGAATTACAGGAATCCCTTGATTAATAGCAGGTTTGAATAATGCAGTTTTGATTACGGCACAAAAAAAATTTGAGACTATCCCTTAATATATGCAGTACCAAATTTGATTTGTGCACTTCAACAAGTGCAATTTTTTTTTTTTTTTGCAAACCTTCTGAAGCATTGGCAACTGAATCCCGGGGATTGTAGTCTATATGATTAGAGCACTGCAATAAATTTATTTATTTTCTATTTTTAATTCTGTTAATATTACGACTTTCATCATCTAATTGTTATATTTTTAATTGATTTGTAATTTTATTTATTAATAAATTTAGCGTGAATGGAAACTACTTAATAATAGCTATTACAATATTATATAGCCAGCCTTGCCTTCAGTTCTTCTCCAGTACTAATTTTTGTTCACTGTCCTGTTTCACCTATCCTCATTATTTACGTGTTAAAATGACCTCGTTTAACGCTGTTTCATTTAGCGCTTTTTTTCCTTGGAACATATCCTCCGTGTTAAACGGGGTCTTACTATAAATAATGATTTCCAATTGGAATTATTTTAAGAAATTTACATAATTATTAATTTTTAGTATAGTATCAAAGAATTATATATTCTAAAAAATATTATATTTTGAATGGTTTAAATTTTTAATTGTTAAACGTTTTTATATTATTGTTTATTAATTATTTGTTATTTAGTATGTTTAAATAATAATAATTATTTTTTGATTGAAATATAGTGGAGAGGAATGAACTTTTGCTTGTTCTATTCTTTAGAACTAGCTGATAGTCAGATAAAGATGAACTATGAATCATAAAACAATAATAAGATTAGAAATGCCAATATAGTGTTATCTGGATTTCACATTTTCCAGAGGGAAATGAAATTGGTATAAAATAAAGGAAAACATAAATTAATGGAAAAGCAATTTATACAAAATACAGTATTACTCTGATTTTTTATGATAGTGTTTAAAATCAAAAAAGATAGTTCAAGTTCTTTAGTGAGACACACTAGAATAATAGTAAAATTTCAGCTCACTTTGGCAGGATGTAAACGCAATCCGTACAAGTTAAAAACCAACGGATCCGTTGGTTTTAACTTGTACGGATTGCGTTTACATCCTGCCAAAGTGAGCTGAAATTTCCTGCCAAAACCATCCTGTTGGTTTTTAACTTGTACGGATCCTTTACATCCTGCCAAAGTGAGCTGAAATTTTACTATTATTCTAGTGTGTCGAAATTATAGCAGCGTAGTAAGAGTTGTGTCTTTAGTGAGACATTTTTATTCCTCCTATGCATAAATTTACTTTTTTTTAAAATGGAAAGAAAGACTATCACTTCAAAAATGTTTTTCCCTCTTTGTTTTGTGCCATTTTTTAATCAAAAATATGTAATTTAAACAATTTTAAAAATGTCAGTTCAATTATAAAATTATTCAACAAAATATGTAATCAAAAGTCAAGAATTAAGAATTCAAATTAATAATTTAGTCTAAACAAAAAAACTCAAAAGCATGAAGTCAAGAATAAAGTTACTGTATTTGAAATTACAAATCAGAAAATACAAAGCACTCAATCCATTTGGTAGATTAAATAAAAGAAAGTGTAAACAAACAGCAAGAGAAAAACTGTATAGCAATGGCAGAAAAAAAATTTATTTACCATGATTACCAAACTATCAGATTAATTTTTCAGGAATGCTCAAATTCATGCACACAAAATAAAATAATACATTGCACATCCAATGCACACAAAAGAAAAATAATAATGATAGCATGTAAAATAGGTATTCCCCATTTTACAACAACATGTCAGCAACCCAAATTTTACAATATTGTAAATTTCAGGAACATTTTATATTAATTTGCGTGAAAATGAATCAGATTCAAATATTTTAAATATATCACAAGAAAATGTAAAATGCAATAACAAAATTTTGGTTACATGGTATTTGGTAGTGATGAAAATGGAAAATTTTTACATAAATTTAAGTTTGGATGCAAGAGCCAGATTTTTTCTTAAAATTTTCAGATTGTAAGATAATTTTTTTTCATAAGATATGCCCAGATCTTAAATAATTCTAGACTATACTGCATAGGATGTGAACAATTTCCTGTATTTGCATAATATTAGATATTATTTTCATCATTATTATATAATCAATATTTTTACTATTTACTAATTTTATTTGGAAACATCAGTTCGTAAAATTCTATTAAAGAGATCATAAAGGAGTAAACTTAAAAGGATATTTTATTTACTATTTCTATTTGTGATAAATTTTAACAAACAACAAGCTTATTTATCAAACTGAAATGATTTGTTATTATAAAGTACTTTCAGGTATTAACTATCATCATCAGTTTGTAATTTACCAATAATGAGTTAAAACTTGAAAGTGCTCTATAATAACAAATCATTTTGGTTCAATAAATAAAATTGTTGTTGTGTGTTAATTTTATTTCCTGAACCAAGACTTTATATATCATAATAATGAATTTTTTTATGCTATCTTGAAAAAGATAAAATTATACCAAATTTTTAAAAATAAAAAATAACTTTTATCTTATATATCAAATTGTGTCCTAATTTCATCTTAAAGAGAAAAAAATTAATATCAATAACTTATTTATAAATGAAAAAATCTTATAATTATATATGACATTACTTTTTCCTTAAATAAATCATTTTTCATTGGTGAAATAGATATTGGAGAGGGTTCTGAAAATAACTTTTCTTCTTCTTCTTCATCATCAAAAAGTGATATTGTCTTAGTCCTTTCTGTTTTAGTATCTGTAAATAAATATCATTATTTTTATTGTTAATAAATAAAATAAAGATTAAAAAAAAAAAAAATGATTTTACATTTTTTTATCTAGTTTTATTAAGTATTACTAAATATATAACAATGAATAAGGAAAAATATACTATACAATACTTGAATCTAATTCTATCTAATTATTCTTTGATAGTAACAATTTTAATGGACAAACTAATTTCAGAACTCTCTTAGTCATGGAATAATTAAGCAGAATTTGATTCAATTTGATTTAGTATAAATGTATGTTGTTATGGCTATACCAGTCAAATTTTACCTGGTTAGTGTAATTGAGAGCCTATGCCTTAATGAAAAGAATTGTCAGGAAAATTTCTATTGGCTGAATCCAATATCTATTTTATTACAAATTTAGAATTTATAATCAAAGTCTGAAGAATCAACTTGCCAGATGATCTTAGTGGTCTAGAAGTTAAGATATTAGCCTGAAGATCCCCGATTCGAATCCAAAGTAGAGCAAGTTTTTTCTTGAGATAAAATTAGCTAAAAATTATAAATTCAGTTATTAAATCATAAATGGTCCTATTCTTGATTTAATTATTAGTTTATTTGTTAATGAAGGTATGGCAGTATAATTACTTCTAATTATTCAGATCATTAAAATTCTGTTACTATCAAGGAATTATTAGGTTCACTTTGTTGAAATTAAAGATTACTTGTACTTATATCAAACTAGTCAGTGTACTGACACTGCCTGGGAATTTCTGGCACATTTGTAGAAGATATTAGTTTCTGATTTGTAACACATTTTGATGGCTACAAATGATATTCTATCTAAGAATAGCTGGAAAAATCAAAAATTCTAAGTATGATGTATGATGTCACAATAATGCCATATATCAAAACTTTTGTAACATCACATACTGATTACATTTCATATCATCATCCATTGCTATGTCACATGTCAAAAACTTGTGTGATGTCACTGATTGATATGGTATAATAATGTCTCACACTGGTGACATTCCAGGATGTCATCAATTATTATGTTGTACAATGGAACTTTTGTAACAGCACTCATTGTTACATCATGATGTCATATTTGTGTGATAGGACATCATCCCAGGCATCACTCATTGTAATGTCAATAACAATCTGAAAGCTTTAAATATATATTTTGAATTACAATTTCAAAATGCTCCACCTCTAGGTTTACTATTTTAACCTAAAGAATAGAGCATTTTGAGATCCTATATTGCCTGTGGGTTATGGGAAGTCACCATGAAAAGTTTGTTCCTGATAGATAAAATGATGTGGGAACTTAAAAAAGAGACAAGAGAACAAAGAATGATCCTAAAATGCCCCACTCCCTGGGGAAATTTTGATCTAGGGTACCCAAAATTACCTGCAGATAGAAATGCAAAAATTATGAAAAATATCAATTCTCAATACTTCATACATTTTAAAAAATAAATGATACTATCTGATACTTGCCTGAAAAATATTGATACCATAAAATTAAAATGAGTATTTTTAAATGAATAAATAAAAAATTATATATTACAGGAATCCCTTGATTAGTGCAGGTTTGAATAATGCAGTTTTGATTAGTGTGCATTTAATAATTTTAAACAGATTAAATATTTATATCAAATGCACCATTACAAAAATTAAATAATTTATGAATTTTATTATTATTTTCAATATTTGTTATATGCATGATATATATTTAATATAAATATGAAATTTATTTTTGATTCCTCAGATTTTTCTGAATTTTGATTGTTATTTAATATTTTAGATTTTATGAATGGAAGAAATTGCCAAATGGAAATAAACAACCCTATTTCATTTATTCCTCTATTCAATCAAATGGTTTTAATATGAAGGAAAGAAATTGGTCAAATGATGAAGAATTTAAGTGGGCGGGAGATGAATGGTCAGGGCCTAATCTTTTAACTATGGCTGGTCTTTTTGACATTTGGAAATCAAAAGTAAAAATTTAATAAATTATATGTATTTATATATTTTTAAATTACACTATAATTAAATATTTTTCATTTATAGTCAGGAGAACTTTTGTATAGTTATACTGTTATTACAGTTGAAGCATCATCATCATTTTCTTCTATACATAATAGAATGCCAGTAAGTGTATTAAGAAAATTTTTATATTGACTTTCTGTTAAACGAAAATATATATTATATACCATAAATTAAACTATTTTTGAAATATTATTAGATTAAATAGGCAAATTATTATTAATTTTTCATTTATTTATATTTTGAAATATAAATGTAAATGAAATATTTAAATCAAAATTAATATATATTAAAAATTGAAAATGATTACAGCACTTAAAACAGGAATACTAATATACGTGTACAAATAACGCTAAAATTACACACCAAACAATGTTTATTCAAAGTGCTTTTGGCTTACTCACAGCCCTCATCAGTGGTACATTCCATTACTGAATATTAAAATCGAATATAGAACGAAAGAATACATTTTAAATTAACATATTTTATGATCATTCGTATAGTAATGAAAACTTTAAATATTATAATATTATATTAATATATTTTTTTATATTTCAAGACAGAAATTTTAAAGATCAATTTATATTTTGCTTGACATTTGATTAAAATTATTAACAACATTGAAAAATTTCATTAAATAGAAAAGTTGTTAAGTTCTAAGAGCAAGAACTTTATTAATAAGAATTATAATAAATAATACCATATTACTTCAAAGTTAAGCCGCACTTTTTATTCAAATATTTAAGACATAAAATTTGGGTGAGGCTTAAATTCAAAGCAGATATTTTAACATCTTATCCTATCTCCCATTTCCCAACGTTCGGATTTTTTGCTTTATGCTCTATGCAGGCGCAAAGTATTATGATCATTGATAACCCCTGTTATTTGGTGGTCCCCTGTTCATATTTTTCTGATTTAATCCAGTTGCTGTTTGATAGTAGTTTGTAGAATCATGTCGTATCTGGCCATATTTTAATTATAAGAAAAATCAAGAATTACTGTCAATGCTGTTTATAATCGCTGATGGAAACAAATTGCCACATTTTATTATTTTAAACAATAAAATTCTACCCTATGAAAATTTTCCTAAGAGTGTTATAATTCGAGCACAAAAAAATGCATGATGACAACAGAATTGATGAAAGATTGATTAGAACATGTTTAAGAGAAGATACCTGGTGCTATTTTAAAAAAAAAAAACAAAAACAAAAGTGATAGTATATCTGAAGAAGATTCTCAATAAATTAGGTAGCTTATTTGTATATTAATACCTATTTAAGTAAATAAAAAATTATTTTTTAATACCTATTATAAAATTATTTTTATTTTTTCCAATTTTAAAATCCTACTGCAGCTTAAATTTGAAGTAATATGTATGAAATATGAGGAATTTTTTAAAAAAGATTTATTTAGATTAATATTTGAAAATTTAAGAAGTTCTAAATTATAATAATCATTTTATTTTCTTTGAAATGCATTATGATAATTACTTGTATTATATAAATAAAAATTTTATGATAAATAGTTTACATTTACATCTTATGCAATTAAAGAGGATTATCCAAAAAATAAATCTAACTAACAATTTTATTATAAATTGATTAAAAATATTCCAGCAATTATTTACAATTAATTCTTTTTCTATAGCAAAGCATTATATTTTACCAAATCCAAATCTTCTTCTACTCATCAATAATAACACACAAAAAATAGCCCTTCATGCAAGGTATAAGCAAAGTTTTAATTATCTATAACGTTTTCGGACTAATTAAAGTCCATCATCAGTAGTA
>AYEL01076903.1:0-136273 GCA_000484575.1 Olivierus martensii
ATTATGGTCTGAACTTGATGGAAAATATTCATTGCTGGATCCATTATCAGCCAATATACTAGGCTCACTAATATTGTCCTCTTCACTAGAACTCAAAGTAAATCTCACTGAAAATAAATCAAACTAGCACAAAATTTCAAATGTGCAATGCAATGTATAAAACTCAATGCAGTTGCAGGCACAGTGGTGTAACTTGCAACTACACCACTTTGGCTGCAAACAGATAGATGACTCCACTGACAGGGTAAACTTGTGCTGCTACTTATATGGTTGCCATGTGAATTAGGACTTGCACTATTTATGTTATTAATAGAATGCCATTTGCTAAACACGATACTGACCCTAACTAAAAAAAAAACAAAAAGTGGAGTTACACCACTTGGGCTTTAACAGGCTCATTTGTAAAAGATTAATAATCTTATAAATAAATAAGAAACATTAATTAATATTTATTTAATAAAATTAATATACCATAATATATTTATTTTTATGCATATTAATTTGTTAAAAGCTTAGTTTGCTAATTTTGAACAATTTTGATATAGCTGTATATAATAAACAAAAATGATTGCAATAAACTGCTATATCTAGCCATTACAAATACTCAGTGCTGGCACTGAGAATTTGTGCAGAAACCAATGTTGGCAGAAACAAGGACATTTATATTCAACTTCCTTGGCAGAAATTGATTTTGCACCCCTGCAATAAATTATTTAGTTTTTGAAACTACATTATTATTTTACAATATGATTTTTTTATTAAATATTTATACACTAGTGTCACATTTTTAATTTTAGAAATTAAAAATTTGTTTTTATAACCTAATGTAAAATAATAATTACTTTTAAAAAATTAATAATTTTTTTCATCGTCGATTTTTTCCAGCCATTTTTTGGCACCCTTATAGTTTAGTGCCTTTGTATGGTGCACAACCTGCAAACCCACTTCTGCCAGCCTTGCAAATACTTATCTTGCACAAAGAAGATATCAATACTCATTCTATATTTTCCAACTATAGAATTTCTTGTTTTAAAAATGATATAAATGGTAAATTTGTACTGAGATTAGTCACATAAAACATTTTGGCTTTCTTCCTAGAAGAATCAGAATCAAATCTAGATCCCATGATTTAAAAATTTTTTTTGATGAATCTCGTCTAAGCATCAATATCCTACTTTAAAATCCCGTTGTAGATTTTTTTAGTTTACATTTATTTAGCAGATGTTTGTTAAAGTTAATATTGAATTAAAAAAAATTTTTATATAAATATATATATATAAGCTGTTGATTTTGAAAGTGGGGTAAGTCCATTTTATGTTATTGCTAGATATTTAATGGTTTGTATTTGAATGGGTTTAAAAATATTCATAAGCAGTAATAGACATATTTTATATTTTTTGTAGTCTTGTTTCATGTAAATTTAATATGCAATAATGGTTACCGTGTTAAGTGAAAAAAATCATGGTTTTGGTATGTGCCAATGGACTTGCTTCACTTTCAAAAGCAATGATTTGTTGAAAACATTGATTTTCTTTGAATGGAATATAATTATAATAACAAAAAATTGAATATTTTATTTATTTACTTATTTATTTTATTTCAGCAATTCATACTTCTTTTGAAAAGCTACAATAAAACAAAAAATAAATTTAATTTTATAAAAAAAAGTGGATAAAATAAGAAAAAATATTCAATATTAAATTGCATGCAATTATATTTCTTAGTTTAGATGGTGCAGATTTTTAAAATATTCATGATGAATGGGTGATACATAGGGTAATAAATCCATCATATCTTTATATTTTCTTTAGTAATAAGCCTAGTTTTCACATTTAAAGATTGATAATACTATTTTTCCGAAATTGCTAGGCCTACCCCATTTGGTGATAAATCAAGAGTTTTAAATTGCGAATCTTTTACAAAAATGCACATAGAAAAATAATAGGAAATGATTTTACAACTTGAATAAATGTGCAATAATTTAAGTCAAATGGGGAATACCCGAATTATGATCAAACAATGTTTACCAGTGTTGCCAATTCACCACAGTTGTAGTAGAACTGCAAAATTCTGATTGTGCTTGTTAAACTCTTCCGTGACTATGGGACGACGGGTGACAGAGAGCCGCACTCCTGCGCTATTGTTATTTAGAGTGGACTTGCCTCACCTTCAAAATCAACTCACAATAAATATCATTGATGAAATAAATTACTAGTAATAAATTTATACTGATATTAAAAGATATTTATTATGAATTGATTAAAAACATAAATTTTATGTTAATTTTTAATAAGAATTAGCTTTAACTATTTTTTCACAAAATGGACTTGCCCCATTTTCAAAATCAATCACTCATATAATGCATATATAATAATTTTCAGTTACTTGGTTATATTGATGCTGATACTAGAGAATGGCATGATGGTGTTCTTACTGCTAGTGCAAGAGAAGTTGTGCGAGAATCTCACGGTAAGTAATTTTAATATTTGAGTGAATATAAATAAGCATTATTACAAAATAATTTATAAATACAGGTGACTTAATTTACACTGCAGTTAGTTCGTAATTCAAAACTTCATAATTTGAGGTAAAATTCTGGAAGATTCTACCCACTTTTCATTGACAGAGGGAGACACACTCAAGTGGTCTCTTTTGTTCTATTTACAGAAGCTTCCAGAAAAACATTGAAATTCATGTGAACCATGTGTAACAGTAACAAAATCTATAAATGTACAAATTTCATAATTTTGAAATTCATGTATATTTCTAGGAATTTTGGAGAAAAATATGTTTCTGACGTGCAGGTCTTGCTCTGTACTCAAATCAATAAAAACAAAAATTTTTTATGGGAAAAATTTGAAATATGATTGAACACAAAATTGCAAGTAATGTGCCATTATGGTTATGATCTTATTAAAAGTGAGATCAGAATATTCAATAATATAATTAACTGAAATCACAGATAAATAGCTCCATTTTTTCAGCCCTCACTCATGTATTTCATAAAAACTTTTATACTATTATTTTTGTAATGAATTGTGCTGTAAAAACTTTCGTTTTATGCTCTGAAATTTTTCAAGAAATAGCTCTAGATGTAGTAGTAGAATAGGGAGGGGCCTGTTTCCGCCCAAGCACTGCAACCAACATTGGTCTATTGTGCACCCCCAATCAAATCATCCCAGAAGAAGGCCTGTCTTATGAACAAACGACAGTATATTCTTCAATGGGACAAATGCAAGATCCTCGAGAACAGGAAAATACATCCCCAAGAAATCACGCCTAAGCCATGAAAGGGCCACACATTCACACAAAATGTAGAGAGGAGTTTCCTCCTCATAATGACATCTTCTGCACAAAAGGCTATCAGCAAGCCCAATCATGTGAAGATGTCTTCTAAATTGACAGTGCCCTGTAAGAAGCCCTGTAACAATCCTCACTTCATTTTTATTCAGAGAAAGCAACTCTCTGGTTCACTAAGCACAGCAACCAAAATGAGAGTTTTCGCCTGCCTAAGACCAGGAATAAACCTCCATGAAATAAGATGCTGGACCATCAACCAGTCCCTGACAACCTGCCCAAATGCATCCGATCTGATACCCAGGGCAGGCTCAGGTTCAATAAAGGGGCAAGAAGCCCCTTCCTTGGCAAGCCCATCAGCAACCTCATTACCCTCAATCCTCTTGTGCCCTGGTACCCATACAAGCTGCACCCCTGTTCTTGGTAGCCAGTTCCTCAATGAGAAGACAACATTCCCAAACAAGTTTAGAAACAAAGCAAGAACTATCAAGCACTTTAAGAGCAAAATAAGACATACATAAAACTGCTATCTTCAATATAAATAGTAGAAAATAAATCAAGCAAATTATTTTATGTTAATTATTGAGTTCAGTTGAATATTACAAATACATAAATTTTATGAAATGAAATAATAATAACTAAAATGTTATCAAATTAATTTTTTCATATTAATATATATTCATTTTTACTAAAATTTTACTGGATTTTAATGAAGTATTTTTATGATACAAAAATTTAAAAAAAAAATAAAATTTTTGTTTTCTTGTAGCTAATAAAATTTGATTATTTTTTGAGGAAACCATAAGCAATTTTTAATTTATAAACTAAAATTAATAAACTAGATCACCTTCTTATAATTACTGATGATAAAATAAAATTAAACAATAAACAAAATATGAAGAAAATTATGTAAAATCAGATTTTTGATTCATAAAAATTGATCTTAACTACTATATATAGAATTATTATTATTAGATTTACTAGCGGTATTCTATTGCTAAGATAATATAAAATATATTAAATTCAGATTTAATAATAATTTTAATTTCAATTTGAATTATCTAAATATTTAATTTGAAATTTTTAACTATACTTTATTTTGAATGACTATAAATTGTATCAAGAATATTATTTAAATTATTGAAAATGAGAATTATGAAAATTAAGAAATTAAAAACAACTTTGTTTTTTCAATATCTACTCCCTTTAATTTCATAATGAATTAAATCATTAATTATGAATTATTTCAAAATTATGAACTATAAATAATAAATGCTTCACTATCAAACTGAACAGAACATATCACGAAAAAGTTATTTAATCTTTTTTTTTTTCCTTTTATCTTTTAATATAACATGTTCTTGCTCCTGATTTATTTGAAACTTGTTTATAGATTAAGTCAACACAGTCTAATTAAACATTACTACTACAGGATAAAATATAAAGCTTTTGAGGTTTCTATTAAAATATATTGTCAAAATTAATTTAAAAATTTATATAACAATGAAATGCTAGTCAAGTGAGAGCTTTAACCAAATGTATTTTAATTATAAGCTAAATTAAGAATTTATTATAATTACTATATGGTTCTGACTAATTTATATTTTTAATAAATTTGAAAATTATATAAATTTTTTATAATTTTTTAATAGGCAATTTTGAATGGTGCTGACATTCAGAATTGGTTAGATTATGACAATATTTCTGCTAAAGAGGTATTATTTATTAAAATAATAAGAACAATTGCTGATTTATTTACTTAAAATCTTTAATAATCGCTAGCATTATTTGCAGGCTATTAAGTTACTTCGTCCTATGGAAAGTCTAGAGTGGTATGCTGTTTCAACTAAAGTTAACTACTCGTATAATAATAATTTAGATTGTTTGTTACCAGTCAAAACAGAGTATGTAACTATATATTAATTTATACTTTAATTATATTGAAATAGTAAAATTGTTTTTTTATTACAATAGAAAAACTATTCCAAAGAAGAATACTTTTTTAACCAGTTGGTTGAAGAAATCAAATGATTCAAAAAATAATAAAGATGAAGAGCCATCATCAAAGCAGATTAAATTAAAATGAAAAAATTTCAATGTTATAAAATATTCTTTTGAAATTTTAAAAAGTTGTATACTGTATATTATTGTATTAGTTATTTTAATATATATTCAAAGAAAATATTTTTATTATATATTTAAAAATAATATATATTAATATAAAATTATTATTTAAATTCTTAATGTAAATTTATAAAATAATTTTATATTAGATAAAACATTGTTATTTGAAAGAAAAATTTATTTTTCTTATCGATATTTATCAAAAAAAAAAAATAAATAAAGATAATTTCATTTATTCTTAGTATAAATAAAATTAATTTTATTAATTAAATATATAGACTCAGAACGGAACCACTCAAAATGTGAAATTAATTGATGAATATACATAAAAGTATTTTTCTTTACTTTTCATCACTTATTACAATGAATACAGCTTGTGTAACAAATGCAAAACTGCAACTTATTAAAAGTTTAAATACGTTAAATGAAGTATAAATTTTAATTTAACTTACACTTTATTTTAAAAAATTACATTAGATAATATAACTGAAAAAAAATATTTTACTGTTAATGTCATAATAAAAAAAAGTTACGTGGATAATGAAAAACTTATTAGTCTTATTGGGAAACCTTCTCTGTTTAAATTATTAAAGGCGAAAGATTTTTTTTCATTTTAAATTATAAAAAAATGACTATTCTCCTCTATTTATTATTCACAATTCGATAAAAGTCTGGCTATTTTCATTAACTCTGAAAAATTTCTCATTACACAAATTATATAAATGAAAACGAGTAAATAATGTACATTTATTACTTAGCAATGAAAGGGAATTTTCCTGTGAATCATGCTTCCTGTTCAAATTACACATTTGGAGGAAGATACCACGCCCATTGATACAAAACTGGATCAAGGTAAATTCGGCATATCATCATTAAATATTTATATTTGGCCTCTCTTCCCTCATAACTTTTTAAAACTGAGAATTAGGAAAATTGTGCCCGGTAGTTGGATAGGTCGATAGAATGAGCTAGTTATCATTACCATCTTTCTAATTTTTTAAAAAGCTTTTTTTAAGTGATTATGAACTGAAAGTCGTGTAACTGTCCTAACTACTTTGGTAGATCGAATCGCTACTCCCACTCCACACATTTTTTTTATGGTAAAAAAGAATTCATGTTCAATTAGGAGTGCTGCCATCTAGGTATAAGCAAAGAAATTGAAAGTGCGGATAAGACGTGACAAGGAACCATCTTTTCTGAACAACGCCCACTTACATGAAGGTAAAGGTCCCGGATAGGTGCCCCACCCTCGGCAACGCAGCCGGCTACAAAATGTGCCAGATGTATTATTATGGCAACTGCAACCAAGCTAACGGATGAGGGGACGATTGCTGGCTTGTAGGATATCATCATCATGTACGGTAACCACGAACGCAATAAATAGACACGTTTGGTTGATCACTTAATAATCTTTATGTAATTATTGAAGCTACTCGAAACGATCTTGTAGCAGGATTGGAAATTAATTTTTCCCCCTCAAGATCTGTAATGGAAGAAATTGTTTCTACTGAAAACGAAAGCGAAGAAAGAAAGAAAGACGATGATGTTGAAGATGGAAACAAGGGCAATGATGATCACGAAACTGGAAGCAACGATGAAAAAAAAGAGAACGATTCGAAAACTGAAGAGGAGGAAGATAAAATAGACGAAGACAAAATCGGCGAAGAGGAAAAGGATGATGAGGGAAAAGACGAGGATAAAACAGAAGAAGATAAAACGGAAGAGGAGAAAGACGAAGATAAAATCGATGACGAAAATGATGATGATGATAAAGAAGAATCTAGAGACGTTCCGACACTAAGTTTGTTATCCTGTCCGAGACCCAGTCTGGTGGGTGGTGACGATGACGATGACGAGGATGGAGATGAAGAACTGGAAGCTTTTCTTCAAAGAAATTTCAGCGAAAGGAGAAGAAGCAGATGGGGCCTGAGACGTGGATCTTCACCTTTCTTACCAGAAGGTGCTCGAAGACGTCTATCATCATTTACAGTCTCTTCGGGAGAGTAAGTCAAATTCGAATTATTTATATCTGTTAAAATTTCATAAATTTTGTTTGCATACTTTAGTTTGCAAATAATTAATATATAAATGCAATTCCATATATTCTAATTTATACAAAATGGCGTCATTTCTGTAATGATAACTTCATTGTCAATAATTTTCAAAAATTTTTATAGATCATAACTATAGCCAATTCTATGGATAGACTATATTTTTATAAAAATTTTTTATGCTATTAACAAGAATATTAATGTGAAAATAAACTAATATAATTTTAATCGTTAAATATAAATATATAAGTCACGATTATCATTAATATTACTTTAGTCTAGGTATATTTATGCAGAAAAACCGAAATAAGCCGGTGTCACCAAAATTAGTATGCTATGACAATTCCATCTCTGGAGACCTCTTATCTGTTGCTGCTATATCTAAAGTAACTGTTAACACGTAATAAACATACTGTATGATTTTTATTCACTGTTCAGATTGCAAAATGAGATTGTTCGTTTTTGCTAAACGAGTTGCTCCTATTTATTTATTTTTTATTATTGCATAACATACTACTACCTTTTTAAGCTGTTATCTGTAAATATAAACCGATGATGATAATTTTTCTTCATTACAATAGTTGAATTTTTCAATCGATTTGCCATCCAATACATCATCAATAAATAAGATACCGAAGACAGCCTTGAATTGTCTAAATTGATAAATTCGTTTCTTGACCTAATTTATAATCTAGTAAAGAAAGTAGGATTCTAATAAATTTTTAATAATGTATGAATTATGAATGAACATTGTGAACAAGTAAATCATTGTTATTCGTCTACTTCCCAGACAATTTCAAATGGAGAATATCTCCATCCTCTCACGACACTCACGATCTTTATTATGGCTAAGTTACACCTGCTCACTTAATAGTTCTGCATATGTTTATGAAACGATTGATATACATTTATTATTAATTTAAATTCAAAGGAAAAAAAAATCTACTTTTTCATAAATAACTAAATTTTCTTCAATTCACTCGATTTTTTAGAATTCAGGTTTTAATATTGCGTTAGACGTCCTCGAAATTAAATATTTATATTCTCGAATGAAAGGATTAAAGAAATAAGTTCTTACTGTAATTTTTTATTTTTTTTTCATCACTGTATTTTTTCACACATTTATACTTTTTAGTTTTATTACTTGTTACAGTGTAAATATTAACTTTGTTTATCTATGTAAAATAAAAAAAATAATTCTGAAAATATGATTAGCTTTATTGTTTGCTTTTTTTAAGTGTATTATATGTTAATAGCTTTGTTTCCTGCTTTACTGCCGCACTTATATTTGTTATTAATGTTTAATTGTTATTCATTTCATTAACTACTATGCGATACATTTCTATTTAGATTTGTTGTTTGTTTCTAGTTTTATTGTCGGTATCTTTATATGTTGTTTGTTTCTAGCTTTATTGTCGATTTCTTTGTTGTTGTTTGTTTCTAACTTTAGTACCCATTTCATTACTGGTTCATATCATTATTTTTAACTTTATTGTTGTTATCTTTGTCTATTGTTGTTTGTTTCTAGTTTTATTGTCGGTTTCTTTGCTGTTTGTTTCTAGTTTCAGTATCCATTTCATATCTGTTTTAACACTAGCATTGGTTTTATTATAAGTTTCTACATAATTTATTTCTTTTTTTTTTAATATTTTTTATTTCACTATTGAGCTTAAAGGAATTATTTTTTATCTACTTCCATTACTAACCAATAATATATTTTTAATTTTTTAGTGCTTTTTTTTTGTTTCTTCTTTGTAATGTATATGGAATTTTTTCTAGCTTCATTATCTAAAAAATATTTTCGCAGTCGTGGATAATCAGAGAGCAGCTTATTTATTGACATAATTATTGTATTAGTAAAACTGAAGTTGGTATAGGAACTCAATCAATTATGGAAATTTTCTCAGATGTGAAGTAATATAATTCAATAGTTAAAAACATTCATCAATACAACGGGATTGCTTTTGAAATTTTTATGACCCAAAACGATTTATAAAAACATTACCAAAATTCTACATTTAGACTATTAGGCGAGATGGATTCATCCAGCTACATGGTATTAATATATTTAACTGTCTTGAATATTCGGATGGAAGAGTTGATTATTTCTACAAAGTGATATTTATATGACAGGATAACAGATACATTGATCTTATTACATGAGCTACTGCTGTCTCGCTAATGGTATGAATAGGTGGGTGTTCGTACCCCCAACAACGCCCAATAATAAATGACGAGTTCTTGTATCATCAGGAGTGGAAGTGTCCATTCGACACCCCTACATCAATAATCCAGGGCCAAGGGTGGTAGATGACCACACCCAAAGAATCCCCTGTCCTTTCTACCACACCCACATTCATTCGTGTTTCTATTCGATATCAACTTGTTTAGTAACCCATGACCAGATCACTTCTGGTATCCAATAGTTTACAAGCAATTTTTTTCACATTGCTTTAATACGTAATTTGAACTGCAATATTTGGGATATTTCCAACAGAATACGATGAAGGAGCTAAAATTGTGGCTACCGAAGACATAAATATTATAATTCGATAATTATATTTCATTGCAATTATAAAATAGCGAATTTTTTGATAACATTTTTTCTTGCGATTTTCCCAAAGAATTTTATGTTCTTTATGAATTCAATGCAAAAATATTTTGATCTTAATTGATCTTATTTAATGTCATTTTTTTCTTTTTTTTTTTCTTTTACTTTTGTAGCTTACCGAATTACAAACCACTAACAAAAGGCTGATCTTCTAAGAATCATAAGTTATGAATGATATTTATCCTGATTAATTTTTTATTCCTATTCAATAATTAATCATCCACTACTCGATAACTATGCAGTAGCTGCCGTAATAATTAAGAAAATTACCTTTACATCGGTATTTTTGCAATTTCTTCTTGTTTCTTACTGTTACCACTAGCATAATAAAATTTTTTGCAGAATCTAAATTCGTGATATTTTTATATGTTGCAATGCTCCGGGTATCTAAAGATTATTTAAATTAGAATATTAGTGAGATAATCTTCTTAATCTAATACTAAATTTAGTTTAAGATATTAATTAAGAGGTATAAATTTATTGTTAAAGCCTATTCTTAGATGAACAGGCCATTTAATATCGTCACGCGAGATAATTCAATCATAATTAGAGCTAAAGGAACTTATTATCAGCAGTTTAATTATTCAATTAAAGTAAGTTACACGAAAATTGCTGTAAAGAATGTTTAGTAACATTTAGGACTTACAATATTTAAAATAAATAGAAAACATTCATTGTGTTCAAATGCTATTGAATGTTGTCAATCATTTATTAAGAGAAACAAATTATGCATGATTTTTGGGGTTTAATTTCTGTAAAAAGGAATCGAATAGAATCATAAAATTAAAATTTTTAACATGTTAAAGTGAAAATTAATTAATTTTGGAGTCGTGTGACAACATTTAATGGATAACAGGTGCATTAACGTCTCGTGTACAGTTCAAGGCTATCGAATAAATAAATTTAATGGCTTTTTACACTTAAGCTTGTTTTGATGATGTAATTATGTCATCTTATTTTTCCCATTTGTCTCTCGTTTGATGATCTCTCAGAATGGAGGGTAGACATAAAACGCATTTTCTATGACAAGTATTCTTAGGACGTGGAATAATTCGAATCCTCCCTTTGCTTTTATGACTACATTAAAGTAATATGGTTTATACGATATATAATCTGTCCATTCTGAGTTCTGCTTGTTTAGAAAGAGGTTGTATATCAGAGAGTTGGCTAAGAAATGAGGTTTCGGTAAACGCAGATTCGTTAATTGTCATTTTAACATTAAGTGCAAAGTGTATTAAGTCTGCTTTGAAAAATGATTGATTTGTTATGTTTGTAGTGAAACGGCCATATCTATAGATGAAGGAGAAGTTACGGAAGAAGAAATTTTAGAAAATATTAGATTGCATAAAGAGTTAATAGAATCGATTCGTTATCAGCCATGGAGAATGAAGAAAAAGTACAAATCGTTAAGGTATGAAACGAAAAACATTATTTTAGTAGCATGCTTATTATGAAAGGGGGAAAATATATATATATGTAATTTTAACAAGTAAACGTTTTCAGACAAGCGAAGACGTACGTGAAGAAACACGAGGGAGAATTGATGCAAAGCAAAAAATCAGGAGATATCTTCACCAAATATACCATCATCCTGTCCAGAGTAAAAAATAACAATAATTTAATCTGATTAAAACTATGCGTCGAATTTTGAATGTAGTTTAACTGTAATAAAATATCCATTAATTCTGTAAAGTTAATTAATTAATTTTCTGGAATGTAGCGAATCGATTTTACTTCCGATTCTCTTTCCAAGTATTGTAATGAGTTCGTTTGTATATTTTGTTAATTTTTTTATATTTTAATAGTTTTTATTTTTAATTTTAAACAAATTAAGCAGGAATTTCTATTGCTTCTCACGCTTAGATCAAGTTTAATCCTTATTATAAAGCGGGGATGGGAAAAGGGCCCACAATCAGAAGATATGCTTTTGAAGTAATCTCGAAAGCTGAGTAGTACGAAAGAAATACGATATATAATTTTATTTGTTTATTTTATCAGATTAACTGTTCAATTCTATTTTCATGTTTGGTAAAGTTTGTAGTTATTATTTTGAAAATTCTAAAAAAAAATACAACTTTAATTTAGAAGCTGTTCTTAAAATCTCAGCTGGGTGAATAAAATGTATTCATTTTCCTCATTTCTTTTATAAAATCTGTATAATAATTATTTTGAAATTATCTTTTCGTCACCATTTTAGGGATGGAACAAGTTCAAAAGAGAAGTTGCTAACTTGATCGTTATTCTGACCCCCTGGGAAATGAGAATAAAAAGAATAGAAAGTAAGTAAACCCAATAAAAAATAATCTACTACTCTGTTGGGCAAGTATCCGTCAAAATTTTTTGTCGAATATTTTCCATAAGAGCGATGAGATCGGTACCAAACATAGATTATTTTTCTTCAGGTCAGTTTGGTTCTGTTGTTGCATCATACTTTACTTTTCTTCGTTGGGTCTTTTGGGTCAACTTTTTTATTACGATTTTCGTCTGTTGTTTTCTTATGGTTCCTGAGGTAAAAATCTCATCTTTGCTTTATTTTTATTCTATATCAAAAATTTTTAAATACTTACTTTTAATTCTAGATACTTCGAGGTAAAAATGACGAAACGGGTATGAGAAAGATAGCTAAGGATGACAAAATGGAAAACGAACCTAACTTAAATTCAGTATGGAATTTTGAAGTAAGCATTTATTTTGAATTACGTTGGATAATTTATAACATGGCTCCATATTCAACATATAAATTATCCGTAGGGATATTTAAAATATTCACCGATTTTTTACGGGTATTATGGTAATCAGGAAATGACTGACGAAGGTTATAGATTACCTTTAGCATACTTCTTGACGTCTCTGTGTGTTTACATTTTCAGTTTTTTTGTCATACTCAGGAAGTAAGTAAAGAAGAAAGGTATTAATTTCCGCTATAAAATTTTAATTAATTAACTTTTTAATTAACATTCTTCAGAATGGCAGAAAATGCTCGTATGAGTAAGTTATCAGAAAAGGAAGACGAATGTACTTTCGCTTGGAAACTGTTTACCGGTTGGGATTATATGATCGGAAATGCTGAAACCGCGTATAACAAAACGGCATCTTTAGTCATGGGATTCAAAGTGAGTAATTTAAAAATATTAATGAGTAGGAAGTGATTAGACATTCAAAAACATAAGTTTTCCGTACGATGCAGGAATCAATTTTGGAAGAAAAAGAAAAGAAGAAACAGGACAAAAAGTAAGTTAACTTTTATAATCGCCGTCTACACATCAGTTATTTAACTTGCGAGTTTCGATTAATTCTCCAGTTAATCCTTAACTTTTGAAGAGTAGGAGGATTAACCAAACTCGTGAAGTAAATATTTCGGTGTGGATGGCCATAAGTATTCCTGTTTTCTTTTTTTTAGCTGGAAGCTGGTAACATTTCGAGTTATCGCGAATTTTCTTGTATTAATTTTGTTAACATCCAGTGCCTATGCAATAGTTTTAGTAGTAGAAAGATCCGAACAGCCAGAGGCCAAAGAAGGGAACTGGTGGAGAGAACACGAAGTACGTAGCAAGATTTTACAGTGTAATTGCTTGAATTTTTATTATTAAATTCAATCTCTTTCAGCTTCAAGTAGTAGTAAGTGGTATATCCATCATTTTTCCAAATTTGTTTGAGATGATAGGAATCATCGAGAAATATCATCCTCGTGTTCAACTGCGTTGGCAGTTAGCCAGGTAAGAATTGTAACATCAGTTATTGCAAGGCAAGATATAAACTATAAATAATTAGTATACTCGATATTCTTATACTATTTCAGAATTCTAATACTCAATCTACTAAATTTATACACGTTAATTTTTTCACTTTTCAATCGTGTTTTAGGCATGGTGAGTTTTATAATTATGGTCTTAATTTATACATGAATTTTTAAGATATTTTTTTACATACTGTAAGTCACGTAATATTAAATTCGCAGATAAAAATATTAGATGAACTAAAAGAAAACGTTACAACAACAATACAAACATTAGTAGACGAAAGAAAAGTTAATGTTGTTAATAGCACTACTTTTTATCAAGATTCTCCTCCAGAAATCCGCAGTTTAACTCTAGATCGATTCGAATCAAGCCATTACGTTCAAGAAGAACAAAGTACAGATTATGAAAACTGCACTTTACGTATTATCCAAAACTGTACTTTAGCATTACTCAACAAGATACAAACGACTCCTAGTTGGTTTACCGTAAACGCTTCGGATTTGTACGATGCTTTTAATAATTCCTCTCCAAACGGATTTGATACTACGACTTATTCTTATAATTCCACAGATGATAATTCGAACTATAAATCTATGGTTTTGAACATAGTTAACTTAACATCACTCGGTAATTGGAGTTATTCAGCAGATACGAATATAGGCTTTCAACCAATTTATATAGAAAATAATTCCAATCCTTTCGAGATGGGCGATAGTTTTTGGAAATTGCCAATTAACACTAGTCATCTGGGTTTGGATGACGAAAACTTTACAGCGAGTATAAAGAACGCTTTCGAAGATCCTGCCACTTCTACCAAGTTGTCCATGGACGATGTTGCAATTTGGTTGTTAAACTCTACCATGTGGAATGGTACAGAGGAATCGTTCCTTACCACGGAAGGAAGCGATTCAGATAACTGTACAGTGCTTTTACGAATTTGTCCTACTTTCGGCGACGACGTTACACCAGATTTTAATTTCACTTTTGTTAATTGTACGACTTTACAACCGAATGTGTCCGAATGGTCATTAGTTGACGGAAATGGCACGGATTTGGATAACATTACAATAATCGCCGTCGACACTACGGAAAGCATCCAAACAACAACAACCACACCATCGCCGTGTAAAAAGTGTATAGATACTAAAGCTTCGAAACGAGACGATATACCTCATGCCGATTCTATAAGAAAAATGTCTGATGATTTCAAAGAGGAATTAAAGAAGAACTGCTGGGAAACCATGTTCGGTCAGGTATTTATTTATTTCATTTAAACGAAACGTTTAAATTTATATAAAAGTAATAATTTTATTTAACAGGAGTTGGTTAAATTAACTGTTTCTGATCTGGTGATGACTATTGTGAGTACTTTAGTGACTGACTTTATCAGAGCAGTTTTTGTTCGTTATGCCAATCAATGCTGGTGTTGGGATCTCGAAAAAGGATTTGTAAGCCGAATTCTTAACGTCATCTTGAAGATTTATTGGGTTGTTAACATTAAAACATTTTCCTTCTCTTTTAGCCAGGCTACGGAGATTTCAAAATTGCAGAAAATATTTTACATCTTGTAAATAATCAAGGATTAATCTGGTAAATTTTTTTACTACGATTTGCTGTATTTTATAAATGAATTTATGAATATGTCTAATTATATTTATATTTATAGGATGGGTATGTTTTTCTCGCCCGGTCTTCCAGCCATCAATACTGTTAAATTATGCATCTTGGTTTATTTTCGTTGTTGGGTTGTTCTTACTTGTAATATTCCTCACGAAACGGTGTTCAAAGCATCACGTTCTAACAACTTTTACTTTGCACTTTTGTTAATTATGCTCTTCCTCTGCACTTTGCCAGTAGGTTTTGCAGTTGTTTGGTTAGATCCTTCCTGGCACTGTGGTCCCTTCAGGTTAATATTTTGCATTGCAATCATTTATTTATTTTATATTTATAGTTAACTAGGCTGTAATCAACAGCAAACATTCCATACATTGACATTAAGAACTTATGCTATGTGCGGATGATGGGCATGATTGATGATGTCCAGTAAACCATACATAACATGATATAAATAATATTTAGTCGTCGACGGATTTCAGATCATTTCTTACGTAAATCTTCGTTTTTACAGTGACTATTATCGCATTTACGGCGTTTTTACTACTTATCTGGAATCCGTATTCCCAAGTTGGCTTAATAAAATCATGGAATATGTCACTTCTCCAGGAGTTGTTATACCTCTTTTGCTCTTACTAATGTAAGTTTCTTTAGTGTTTTAATATAAAATTGCAATTTTTATCTTAATTACGAAATGATGACTTTCTTTTTTTAGATTGTGCATTTATTATTTATTATCTCTTACGGGTTCTCTTCGTGAAGCCAATAATGATCTCAAATTACAACTGAGAAGAGTAAGTGCAAAAATCATTTTCATTGATATAACGATAATACTGGTAATTTTTTATATTAATTTCAGGAAAAATCGAACGAAAAAGGAGGTAAATCAGAAGAAGACAAAAGTAATTTTAATTTTTCATTTATTTGTTTTTTTTTTCAGTATGTAATAATTTATCAAATAAAAATTTGAATATTTTTTCTTTTAAGAGGAAGAAGGTCAAGATCCAACTAAATGGTCTTCTGCTAAAAAAATATTACCAGTTCTTCCTAATAAATTTCGATCGACTAGCAACATTCCTGGCGAAGATGACGAGGATGACGAAGAGGACAAACAAACAGGTATAAATACAAACTGTATAGGCTTTCTAGATAAAAGTCAAAAGTAATATGTTGCATAAATGTAGCCTATAATTACGGAAATCGAATTAAGTGTGATGAATTCAAATATTGCGTGCAAAGCAACGTTATACTGTCGCGCAATATGCAAATCAGCACTTTACGTATAAAGTACAAACGTACATGCTTTCCAGAACGAAAAAATCTTACGTGACAGACAATAAAGAATCTTGAAGCATCTAAATTGTCACATGTTTAAAGATTCATTTTAATGACTATGTTTGGAAGAATTGAAAGTTGAGTCATGCAGAGAAGATATTGTCTAAAACACTTGGAACATTTTCAACATACTTAAACACGCGAAAAAAAGGATTAAAAATAGTTACAAAAAGCTACAGTCTGTTATCAAAACAACTCATGTTTTGATGTTTTTGTGTAACAGAAATGTACAATGAATCAATATGCTTTATTTAATTCTATATAACTATATTTTTTTATAATTTTTTCTATAAAGAAGTAATATTTTGTTAATTTTGATTATAAAACTTTTATCCACTTTTTACGAATAAATTATTACCAATAATATATCTTAAAAATAAAAATCATCCAGTATTAAAATTTTAGATTGTTGTTCTGCACATATAAGGCATGTGAGATTTTAAAATGTTGATATTTTAAAAACATTTTTTGCATATGAATAGCATTACATATACTCATTTGAATTTTTTTTATAAAAATGATTAAAATAAATATTTATTATTGTTCAAGGTTTCGATTATATTTTTTTAGATTCTAGAAGTAGAAGAGTTCAATATTCGGAAGATGAGCAAACGGAAGAACCGAATGAAATTCAGACAGATTCTCAAAGTTCTGAAAATCATAAAAAGTCGTCTTTACCACAGTCCAAGAAAAGGTAAACAAAAATTCATAATAAAAATATTAAGAAAATATTTAAATCCTGCAATACTTATTATCTAAAATATATTTCAGAACTCCTAAACCTTTACCAAAGTCAGTTGAGAATCTCAGAAGAGAAGAAAGCGAAGAAAGGAAAAGAAAATCTAGTCGCGGTGCTTCGGGTTCTATAGGAAGTGGAGATGTGCCTGTTATAACAATTAGCCAACCATCTGAAAGTGGATTATCGAACAAACTAAAATCTCAAGGTTAGATTTTATTGAAGAATAGGAAACTTATAATGATTTTTCTCTATTTTTCATTACGAATTTCCTTTCTAGATTCCGTGAACGGTATGGAAAAGAAACCAATACCTCATCATGGCAAGTTGACAAAAAAAGGTTCGGAGCCTATTACTCTAACACCCTCGAGGGGCAAAAAGGGAAAGAAAAGAAAAGGTGTTAGTTTAGATGAAGTAGTTTCTGAATCCGATGTCGGAAATAGTACCGAAAGCAAAACAGATGATACTGAAAATTCCGATCCCGAGGGGAGTGTGCTCAATAATCAATCAAGCCAATCAAGACGCGATCGTCGTAAAGCTGAACTTAATCGTTCTCAAAGTAGTAGATCGCACAGTAGTTCACTAGACACTCCTCCACTAATAGAAGAAGAAGAGGACGAAGAAAATAACAAAAGTACTCTTCCTCTTGCTTCTAGCAAAGCTAAGTTGCAAAGACAACAGGCGGACTCTGACAGTTTGGAATGTTCTGCAAAACCTGTTGTATGTTTGGAGGTTGAATCTGGTTCTTCCAACGGTGCCAAGGATGTTGAACAACCCAAAGAAGAAGAAAAGTGAATATATGAATTCTACTTATCGTTTGAATAGTTATATTTTCGATTAAATCTTTTCTTTTCAATAGGAAAGCTAAGATACAAAGATTAAGTACAGATTCGCTTTGATGATTCAAACACGTAAGTTTAATTCGTTTCAAACTACGATAGATCGATGACTCTCCAAAATCCAGAGAACTTTTACTGCAATTTAAAACCAAAGTTAAGATAAAGCTAAAAAAAAGGAATTTCTATAAAGGATTAAAAAAACAGCTCATGTCAATCAATCTAAATCAATGTTATTAAGGATTATGTAAAGAAAGATAAAGCGATTTTTAAAATCAAATTTAGACATTTAAATTTTATAAAATTCCAATTTTAGTTATTTGGCTTTTCGAGAGTCGATTATGCTAATTTTTTCTACAAAATTATTTTTGTTTTGTTTTAATTCAGATATTATAATTTGGACAAAAACGGCTCGTTCACTATTTATTGTTGTCCATCATCCATAACTCCAAGGATCAACTGAAAGAAACTTCAAACAGCTTTTTAAAATTCACTGTAGCTTTTTTCCCCTCATATTTCCTCTTAAAA
Organism: Olivierus martensii; assembly: GCA_000484575.1. Classification (NCBI taxonomy): domain Eukaryota; kingdom Metazoa; phylum Arthropoda; class Arachnida; order Scorpiones; family Buthidae; genus Olivierus; species Olivierus martensii. The sequence continues at coordinate 18,873 of AYEL01076903.1, forward strand.
AGTTAAAAAAAAAAAAAAAAAAAATGAACGATGAAGAAAAAAAAAAAAAAAAAAAAAAAAAAAAAAAAAAAAAAAAAAAAAAAAAAAAACTAAATGAACGATGAAGAAAATTGGACAATCTGTTTGATTATCATTTCGTATTTTTACGATTTGAACAATTTACAAGAACAAAAGAATCTTTTATGTAGATGTAGAAAAAAAAAATGAGAATTTTATTATATACAAATAAAGTATCTGTTTTAGTTTTTTTAATAATTAATGATTATAAACAATTATCAATAAAATATTTAAACTTGTTGCAATAGATTTGTAATCGTGTTTAAATACAATTTTATCTCCTTTAATATATTAAAATTATTATTACTATTATTAAATCGATTTTTTAAAAAATAAATATATATATGCTAATAAAAGAAATTAGATTTGTTGTAATATAAATTCTGAAATAAATTCTCGTTGAAGTGGCGAAACGATCAAAACTTATCTATTTGAAAGCCATTTTAACATTTGAACAATGGAACTATTATCGGACTATTATTGTTTAATATTTATTCATGCTGTTATATTTAAAACAATAATAACGTGTAAAATTAAACTTTTTAATAAACTAAAAACAAATATTGTGCAACAGTTACAATAAGTTTAACTTTGTAGTAAACTAGAAAACAAAGGAAACAGATTTCTAATTTTGTGATAAACTAGCAAACAAATTTCTATAATTCTGTAGTAAACTGAAAAAGAACGGAAACAGATTTCTAAATTTTGGTAAACTAACAAGTAAATTTCTATAATTTTATAGTAAACTGGAAAACAAAGGAAACAGATTTCTAATTCTATAATAAACTGGAAAACAAATTTCTATAATTCTGTAGTAAACTGAAAAACAACGGACAGGTTTCTAAATTTTGGTAAACTAACAAGTAAATTTCTATAATTTTATAGTAAACTGGAAAACAAAGGAAACAGATTTCTAATTCTGTAGTAAACTGGAAAACAAATTTTTATAATTCTGTAGTAAACTGAAAAACAAAGAAAACAGAAGTTTCATAAAGTCTTTCCACATGAACTATATGTTGTTGAGTTTTATATTCCATTTTGTTAGTTTTTGTGTTACTGTTTATTGAATTTTCCACTATATGATACACTTTCTGATAAAAAAAATTCTCAGATTTCATGATTTGTTCTAATTTTGTGGTAAACTGGCAAACAAATTTCTATAATTCTGTAATAAACTGAAAAACAAATGTAGCAAATTTAATTCTCAGATTTCATGATTTGTTCTAATTTTGTGATAAACTGGCAAACAAATTTCTATAATTCTGTAATAAACTGAAAAACAAATGTAGCAAATTGCTATAGAATAGCATAGAACTTTTACTTGCTATAACTTTATAGTAAACTGAAAAACAAATACAACAAATTTCTATAAGCTTGTATTAAATTGTAAAACAAATACAATACTTAACAATAAATTTAAGTTTTGGAACTATTGTCTTTGATCATATTAATTTTATATTGATATGGTCAAAATTAATTATTAGTTATATTTAAAATACAGCAGAATGTCGATTATCCGAACTAATTCTGACCAAGAGTAGTTCGGATAAACGATTTTTTCGGATAATCGATCTGATAAAAAATAAGAAAAAACACAATGTAAAAAATACAAAACACATTTCAAATACATGTTTTATTGTTTACATAAGTTATTCTGCCTCATTTGTTTTCTAATTATTTGTATTGGTATTATTATTATTACCGTATTACTCCGAATTTAAGTCGCAGTAGGATTTTAAAATTGGAAAAAAATTAAAATGATTTTGTAATAGGTATTGAAAAATATGAAACATTTTTATTTACTTAAATAGGTGCTAATATACATAATAAGCTACTTAATTTATTGAAAATTTTCTTCAGATATAATATCACTTTCGTTTTTTTTTTTTTTAATAGCGCCAGGTATTTTCTCTCAAACATGTTCTAATTAATCTTTCATCAATTCTCTTGTCATCCATGCATTCTTTTGTGCTCGAATTATAACACTCTTAGGAAAATTTTCGTTGGGTAGAGGTTTTTTTTTTTGTTTTAAATAATAAAAAATGGCAATTTGTTTCCATCAGCGGTTATAAACAGCCTTATAGTAATTCGTGATTTTTCTTATAATTAAAATGTGGCCAGATACGACGTGATTCTACAAACTACTATCAAACAGTAATTGGATTACATCAGAAAAGTACGAACGGGGACCACCGAATAGACTGTTATCAACGATCGTATACTATGCGCATGCGTAGAGCGTAAAGTAAAAGCCCGAAAGTTGGGGAGTGGGAGATCGGGAGAAATCAGATGTTAAAATATTCGCTTTGAATTTAAGTTGTACCCAAATTTTAAAAAATCTGAATAAAAAGTGAGGCTTAAATTCGAAGTAATACGGTATTATATTAAATATATTAATTAGATATACTATATACTGTAGTTTAATTGCCGATTATTTCCGCATAGAGTTAACTCGCATAACAGAAGCTTAAATTCTCCCACCCTACACATTGTAGAGTAGGAGTATTGGCGGAGACCTGCTGCTTGTATCACAATTGAAAATTACGTTCGGATAAGCGACGTTTCGGTTAATCGGCGTTCGGATAATCGACGCTCTATTCTATTTAAATTTAATTATTCTTAATTCAAACTTTACTTTTATATCAAACTTTTCAAATGGAGAGAGATATCTATTATGATAAAAGTGAAAAAACTGAAATATTTTCGATTATTATAGTTGGTGAAAAATAAATTTAACAGGATTAAATAATAGATTTTTAAGTACAGTATTTAAAAATAAATACAGAGTAACTTTTCTTAGTAGTAAACATTTTTCGAGGAAGAATGGAACTAGAAGAAATGCCACCCACCGAAGTTCTGACCTAATTGTTTCATCACGCAACTTGATTAGACAAATTTTGGAAAGTTTACAAGGAATCGAAATGTCAAAAGTCATATAAAAATAAAACAGGCTTATAAACTGGTATTTTTAAGCAAAATACAGAAAATTCGTTTGATTTTAACTTTTAGCAGGTAATAATTAATCATTTAAAAAACTTGAAAATGGCAAAAATAATGAAATTTAAGATGCCGATACTTGTTTGGCTTTTGAAGATTTACATCATTAACAATTGCATTATAAGATTAGCCGTTAGTTTCCACTGTTTAGATATATTATAAATTTTATTATTATTATTTTTTAGATGATCGTTAAGTACAAAAAATAATAAAAATATTTTTTAACAACATACAACAATAACAAGAATTTCGTAATTTCGTTTAACCACGCAAACTGTAGAAAAGTATAGAATACAAATTCAGCATATTCTGTATTAAACACAAAAGGAATTTTTAGAAAGTTAAAATTTTTAAATTTATTATAATATATTGAAATGTAAATTCTATGTAAATACGATGTCACCATCACTACTTCTATAGAATATTTCTTGCACAACTTAATTTATATTCTGTACAACGTATAAAAAGTATCTTCCAACCCGTTTTTATAGATTTAAAGAATGACATCATCATATAAAATAAAATTGTTATCATTTGAGATCGTATAAAGCAATAAAATTCATCGTATTATTATTAAAATAATGAAATGATGCGGCATAAATTATAAGTTATAAAAAGAAAAATAAATGAGCTAGTAAAGGGATAGATTTAAAAATTATGCAAAAATTGAGAAGAGAATATTGTACTATATAACACAGTAAAATACTTGCTGTATGAAATATTGATGAAATCAAAGTTGAAATGGTTACGAATTACTAAGTTATTTAATTTAAAAAAAAAGAAAAAAAATCTTTGTATTAAAAGAGTATATATATACTACTTATAGAAAATAATCTTTTGATTATTTTCTATAAGGGGAAGATTATTTTATATCGGTTCATCCCAAAAGTAATGTCTTTTTTTTATACTGTACTTGTTCAAACTTGTCTCAGTTTGTCTAAACATGAATTTTTCAAGCTTTCAAATAGTGTTATTGATTCAAATGAAAAATATATACTTGATTAAATTAGCAAGTGATTTATCGTTTATATCCTTTCAATATTTAATGCTAAAAGCAACATTACTTTTGGGATGATTTATTATTATTACTATGGTAATAATCAGTGGCATGTTTAGATGAGACCTCTAGACGTTAAGAAATTTCGGAATCTCCAGTGTTCATAAATTAAAAAAAATAAATTATCTATTATTATTACTATGGTAATAATCAGTGGCATGTTTAGATGAGATCTCTAGACGTTAAGAAATTTCGGAATCTCCAGTGTTCATAAATTAAAAAAAATAAATTTCAGGGTCCCTGAAGATTGGAGGCCTTAGGAGCGCGCTTATTGCGCCTAATAGTAAATGTGCTACTGGTAATAATATAGATCTATTAGAGTAAAAATAACAGAAATTATCCGCACTGCCAGATCAATGAAGATTAACCTTTTTCTTTTGAATTCATTCGTAAGTTCCTGATGAAATATATAGTAAAATCTACACAATTATAAATCTTCAAAAATTCAAATGAACCAAATAAAATTTAAATCGAGAAAAATATAAATTATAAAATATATCTAAGCAAATGAAAAAGCTATTATAAATTTATTATGTTCAACGAAATAATCAAATGACTTTTTCTATTATTCGATTTTACATCTTTTTGAAAATCAAATTTAACGAATTCTGATCATTATTACGTCAATAACAATAAACCGATTTCGATAATTTTTGAATATTTGATCTCTTAACGAATTCCAACAATATATCGGATAATATTTTCAAGAGATATCATTCAGACAGATTAACATACAGAGAAATATGATCTAATATTGATTAAATTTGAAAAAGCTTTGTTCCTTAGAAGGCCTAAATATTATACGTCAATTTCATTGAAGTTTGATAATATTTACATGAGATATTTCCTCAAAGTATTCAACAAGTTCGGTTTTGCAGTTGATTCCAATGTAACGTGCAAATTTTATTCAAATAGGATAATATTTACGCTAGTTATGGTATTAACAACGGACAGGCAAATTTATATAATCATTTTATTTCGCTTCGGAATGAAAACTGCCCAAAATTGTTTTAAAATATACGACAGTACAAGTGCTGAAAAATAAATAACAAACAAGCAGAGATACTGCTAAAAGAACGATGTCACTCTTACATATAGATACATCAATTAAATATTGAGATATACTCTTCAATTGTTCAAAATAAAGCTACTTTCTTCAAACGAAAACTAATAATTGATTTTTATTATAGCAAATTATATATTAAACTAAAAAAACTAAATCACTTTTCTTCTGATATTTTTGACAAGCATGTGTATTATCAGAGAAAATCTAGGGAATCCTCGATGCAGTAGAATATTAAAAATAATATGTAGAGAATAGTTACTAAGTAAACATTAGCTAATTGAATAAACAAAACTGGAGAGTGGTTTCAAAAATTCAACTATAAGTCATCGATGTTTACTTTCATATTTCATCAGAAAGTAAGACAAGTCAATTTTTAGAACGAGATGTTGAAAAAAAATGATCAAAAATAAAAAATTTGCTAAATGTTTATTGCTGGTGTCATATGAAAGTAATCATTGATGTTATGTAGTTAAGTTTGGAACCCACCTGTAATATCTCTAGTACTCTGTTAAGAACTTAGCAGAACTGATTTTATGATTATAATAGATAGTAAAAAAGTTAGAGAGTAAACACTTATATATCCATTACCGATTATATAGAAATCAGCCATATTGTATCTGAAGCAATTTTGGTTTTCTATCAGAAGGATTTAAAAAAGATTCTCAATTAGTTAAAAGATTTTAAATAATCCATGATCCCACCAAAGCATCAACTATTTTCCAGCTCATATGGGATATTTTTACGCACGCTGTTGGATTTTTTTTAATAAAAAAATTGGCAAATGAAAGTAGAAACTTATTAATCAGAGTTATTAAAATCTCGGACAAAGAATATTTTGGATATCAGTTAGTCCTGGATAATTTTTTCACTATTATTACAATAATAAATAAACTGATATCCACGATAGTGTTTGTCGAGATTTTAATAATTCTGATTAATGAATAATTATGCTAACAAAACAAGTATGCAGGAAATATGCAATTTTTCTTTTTGAACATGCATCATTACGATTTCAAATCTTAATGATGAGTTCAAAGAGAATTCCAGTGTTTGAATGTGGGAATTAGGAATTTCTGTAATGTGTGTTACTGTTACGGGTAAAGTCCGAACTTGTATAATGTCAACATTATCCGGACAATGTTGACATTATCCAAAATACGTGGATAGTGTTTAATAAGAAGTGGCTGTTTATTCTGATAATACTGACATTATCCACCGCTCTTGGATAATGTCACATTCGAATTTGAAGAAATAATTGCGCGTGTGCAATTTCTGTTTATTGGCCTCGTGGCTGTGTATGTGTGTAAACAATGGAGATTAGGCGAGAGGAGATACAGCAGATTCAAGAATTTAGGTGGGAAGGCATTACATATGGACCGATCAAAAAACCGCCAAGAATTCCGGCCCAAACATTAAACCAGACCTTATGTTGAGTACCACGAGAAAGTCGTACTCGAGGATTTTCCTCAGCTCACACATGGCTGTTGTGGTTAATCAAGCATCGCTCCCATGTAAAACATGCCTCGTTTGTGAACAAAACAGGAAAACAGCTTTCTTTCAACGTAGCGGAGATGAAACACAATTTGGCCGACAAGGATTGCTTGAGTCAGACTTCTAAGGCGCGAAGCTCAAAATTTACACCCGGAGAGAGTACATTTTAAGGACAAAAGTGCTTGTCTTGTCTCTTTTTATCATCCCCTTAAGTTCGATGGTAGAGTTTTTGATCATCCTGTATTATAGTTTCATATATACACAGTAAATTTTATTGTCTTATTATTTTTGCATTTCAGTTCGGAAATTCTTATTTTATTGCAGTGGGTTGTAGCGGTTTGTGCTTAATTTTAGAAATAGTCTTCAACGCTATCCAGTTCTTATTGGTTAATGTCGAGATTATCCGGATAAGGATGAAAACGAGATAAATTACTTTCTATTTCTGTTTTTATCCACCGTACTTGTATAATGTTGATATCTCCCGGTTAATCATGACATTAACCGGATTTCGCACATTACCCGTAACTTTACCATAAATAGTTACTGTATATATTAGGTAGCAGTTGTTGATTTTTACTAAATTGATGATAAATGCCAATTTTTAAAATTGCTAAATAGACTTTGTTGAGTTCTCTAACAGTAAACAAATATTACTATTAATTTCTCAAATATGTCATAAAGATATTTTTCCTCCTGTGCGGTTTAATATTGTTTCCAACGAATGGGCATTAAGCGACAAAACATTTCAATGCTCAACACGGAACGTTTACAGTTAACACCCTTGATGGGATCAGCTATCAGGTGGAAGATGAGATTCAACCAATCAGACTTGAACCCCTCCTGAAAAAACTTTTTAGAGGTGTGGGGCCAGGAACTGAATCCGGATTTTCTAGGGTGAAAGCACCGCACGCTTCCACCGCAACCATCAAGGTATTACACTTTACATACCGAACAACACAAAACACTCTTTTTAAATAGTGTATTTATCATAGCCTACAAGGATAAGATAAAGCCTAACCATTTCGCTCTACACCTGTGTTAATAAATGAGGACAGTGTTTTCAAAAATTTCCAGGAGGGGACGCTGTATTCCTACTATTGTGTAGCTACTCCTTGTATAGTTTCCTGCCTGGATCTTTATCTTATATCAGCGTTTTCTGTACAGTTTGATTAAAAATGGTCCACTGTAGTGTTCCATTTTGCATATCCGATTCATCTAAAAAATCCACAGTTAAATTTCCACGAATTTCCCGTTGACGAACCATGTGGACGCATCAGCATGCTTGTTTTTCTTTGTTGCTTTTAATTGTTAATGTCAATTAAACTTAATAGTGTGCAATAATAATGTCATAGTTAAAAATTCATTTTTTTTATCTTTGCTTAGTTGATAAACGACGAAATTCACAGCCATGGCTATCAGGCGATGGGGCACGGCTTTGTAGCCTCCACTTTACATTCTCGGACTATAAAAATGGGGTGGAAACCAGGCGATTAGTTCCAAATGTGTTCCTACACTATCCATCATGCATGCAACCCCCCAAAAAAACAAAACACGGAGGAAACTTGTGAGGAAAGAACTTGCAAGTTCTGTGAAACGTAAATATAATGAAATAACAGCAGATGAACAGACTATATTAGAGCATAATTTTTCATTAAATAAATACAGGAATCCCTCGATTAGTGCGGGGTTTAAATCCTCGTAATATACCTCATATATCAAAACCGCACTAATCAAACTAAAAAATTAATGGGAATAATTATAAATAAATCCTAGAAAATATCAAAATTATAAACGTGTATTTCTCTCTCTCTCTCAAAACATATCTATATTGCATTACATGTACTGTACCTTAAATCATTGAGGAATATGTATAGATATTTAAAAATTTATAGTAAGAATAAAAATTTATTTTCCCAAAAAAAATTTTTACAAAATTGCATAAATTTTATAAAAACTAATTGCACGTCCGTAGATATTGAATATTAGAGAGGAACTGAAAGCCATACTGGCTATATAATAATGTGATGGCTATTATTAGGTAGTTGCCATTCACGCTAAATTTAATATATTGAATATTAGAGAGAAACTGAAAGCCAGACTGGCTATATAATAATGTGATGGCTATTATTAGGTAGTTGCCATTCACGCTAAATTTTATTAATAAATAAAATTACGAACAAATTTAAAATATAACAATTAGAATGATGAAAGTCATAATATTAAGAGAATAAAAATAAACTAATTATTGCAGTGCTCTAAATACACTGACGGAAAAAAAAATCCCAACACCAAGAAAAAATTATTGTAGAGTAATACAATCCTCGAAATTCAGTTACCAATGTTTCAGAGGGTTTAAAAAAAATCGCACTTGTTGAAGCGCACTAATCAAATTTGACACCACATCCAATGCTTCAGAGGGTTTAAAAAAAATCGCACTTGTTGAAGCGCACTAATCAAATTTGACACCATATATATAAAGGCAGCGTTTCCCAAACTTTTTCTATGACGGAACACTTTACAAATCCTGAAATTTTTACGGAACACCTTGGTTACTTTATCAATCAATCAATCAAACAATCAGTAAAAATACATAATACATTATACAATACACCTACAGCAAACAAAATATTAACAGTCAATATGTACACAATATGAATTAAAAAAACGAATCGCACGAACAAAAAAAGAATTAAAACGAACATCAGTTCTTGCAAATGGAACTACAAAATGCAAGTAATTTCTAAAATTATATCTATTATTTGATACAACCATCTTAGATAAAATTTCAGTATAACGAATTAATCCAAAAAAAAATCTTAAACAAAACATCAATATCATGCTTAATACGACATGTTCATGTTCTTTTTGCGCACTAATATAGTATAAGTAGATATTAATAAATAAATTAGACATGTAAGTATAAGAGTTATTTGCCCATTTATCAACAAATTGTAATTACGTAAAATAAAATACATGAAAATAGTAAAATAAACTAGCGACTCCAGTTTCAACTTGGCACAACATTTAAAATCATACCTGTATGGGGTTTATATTAATTTTCATAATTTTTTACGGAACACTTATTGACCTTCCGCGGAACATAGTTTGGGAAACGCTGTATTATGGGATAGTTTCAAATTCTTTTTGCGCACTAATTAAAACCGCATTATTCAAACCTGTACTAATCAAGAGATTTCTGTAACTGATTTGCTTCTTCTCCACATGCTTTAAGAATCCTATGTTTTCCTCTAGGTACAAGGAATATCAGCAGGATCTACGTAAAATAATCTTTCATAAATTCATCAGTCTATATCTGTCAAACTATAGTAAAATTATGATTGATACACATTTACAAGAAACAAGGAAAGAATCCTATGTTTTCCTCTAGGTACAAGGAATATACCTAGAGCAGGATCTACGTAAAATAATCCTTCATAAATTCATTAGTCTATATCTGTCAAACTATAGTAAAATTATGATTGATACACATTTACAAGAAACAAGGATAGTAATCAAGTCAAAGCCTCTATTACGCAAGATTTTAAAAGTTATTTCACAGTGATCAAAACAATTGTTTCAATAATAGCTTTCCTATCAAACCATTTAGTTGTACCATAATTAATAAATAAATATTATGTTTGTGCGGCAAAACCGAAATTACTGCGATTCTAAACCATTTTTCGGTAAAATTTGCTCATTAAAATTTATTCATTACTACAATTAATTATATATATATACATGCTAATTATTTAGAAAAAATAATAAATAGATAAATAATTTAAAGAAAAAAATTATATTCCAAAATAATTTTTTCTCTAATATAATAAATGAAATTAAAATTAAATATTCATAAAATCAAAAAAAAAAATTTGAATTAAATTCATATTTTTATTTTCATTTTTTAATAAAGTGATTTAAAATTCGTTTTATATGCTTATTTCTGTCTATTAAAATGCTTTACAACGTTTACAAATAGTCGGAAAGCGGTCCAAGTGGAAGAAAGAGGAAACACATTCTTAAAAATTGGAACTACTTTTAACAAAAGAAATGGGCGCTCAAAAAAAAAATAATTATTATTATTATAATAAAAAACAATTTAAAATTTAAATTTTTTATTTTTTCGTACCCAGATAAAATTAAATCGTTGGTTTGCAAAACTATTGGATTTGAATAAAATATCAAATATCAATGTTTTAATTAAGGAAATAAATCATTAATTAATGTCTGTTTTCAGGATTTTTTTACTTTAGAATGCTCAGCTGATAGAACGATGGTTCCAAATTCTATAAATTATTTTTGTTTTAAAAGGTAATTAGCATTTATTAATTCTATCATGCATAGTAACTGATTGGTCATTTAATTTTGTTCAGATATTTGTTAATTTGATGGTTCCAAATTCTATAAATTATTTTTGTTTTAAAAGGTAATTAGTATTTACTAATTCTATCATGCATAGTAACTGATTGGTCATTTAATTTTGTTCAGATATTTGTTAATTTCTATAAGCACTGCTAAAATAGAGAGCAGAATGCAATTATTTTCATCTTCACTGTTATTGATTTAAAGATTATGACATCACATGTGATCATTTTTCTAAGGGAAAACAAAACACACAGACTATAGTAAATATTTTTCATATTTATAATGTTACTTTTTTTTATTAGGATCATTTATATGAATCAATTTATTTTTTGATGATAATTTGAATTAAATTATAAATATTCTCACTTTATCAAAATATTGTATTTATTTATTGATGCAGTTTTTCTGATGACACATCAGGAAAACTGCAGAATTATTAATAAATTAGACTAGACTCACTTTACCCAATCAGCAATGTCAATAAAACTATAATATCACTATTATGCATTATTATAACAATGAGATCACATCATTTATCATTATGATAGAAACAAACAAAATGCACTTTATTAATAATAATTTATTAATCAAATATTTTGATAGAGTTAACCATATACAAATTATAATTTTTATATACAGGAAAACCTGTGCTAGGTGGCCAGCTTTCAGCAGCTGAGATTGTGTAAGGAATATATACAGTTAGCTACATATTCCTTTATTAAGCATCCAAGTTTAAAATACAAAGTTTATGACAAAGTTTCACATTGTTAATTAAATTTAAGGAAATAAATCATTAATTAATGTCTGTTTTCAGGATTTTTTTACTTTAGAATGCTCAGCTGATAGAAGATCTAGAACCCATCTGGCATTTCTGATCAAAACACGATTTGCTGGCCAGCTAGTAGATGTTACTGAAATTAAATATCACTGGCCATGGCCACAGAACACAGATGGCCATTTTACACAGTTTAAAAATCCTGCAATATGCTTGGATAGATATTAAGGTGGCCACCAGCACAGGTTTTTCCTGTATGTTATACAGCAGGGGCAGCCAAGCTTCGTGTCACTACGAGCCAAATAGGAAAATCTCAAATAGTTGAGCAATCAGTTTCTTTCTGGGTCAATGAGAGCCACATCAATTTTTCTTGAGTAATCTTAATAGCGGTTTAAAAAATTATTAAATATATTTTACATGCATTTATTTCATATAGATGCATACTGCTTTTTACAATAAATAAAAAAAATTACAAATATCTCATTTTTTTTAATTAAGTAAATATTTGCTCCATATTAACTACTAAATTTCATGGTATGGAGCCACACTGAATGTACCAAAAAGTCGCATGTGGCTTGCGAGCTGAAATTTGGCTACCATTGTTATATAGTTAAGGCAATTAACAATGATGAAATAAATGAATAAATACATATAAACATATTTTATAAAAACTGAATTTTGACAAAATACACTGAGTTCATTTATTATATTTTTTTTCATTTGATCATTTTTTAATGAAAGAATTGAATTTTTTAAATATTATAATCTTTTTAAATTCATAAACTGTCAATATCATACCAGAAATATTTTATAATTAATGTTTATGTTGCAATTTTTATTTCTCAAGCATTTCAATGAATTATTATTATGATTATAATTAGAATATATGTGCTTCATATAGTTTTTATTCTAAAAATTATAATGAAATATGAATATGATTAAATTAAAAAGATATTTACTGCATATACATATCTCCTATTAAAGACTAATTATACTTTTTGAACATACCTCAAGATTTTAACAGAAATATGAATTTTTGCTAAAGAATAATTTTCAACAATATTTTAATACTGTAATAAGTTTTTGTAATATTGATATAAAAAACTAAGTATAAAAGAACAAAACTTTCTCCTAAATTAAATTTTTGTTACATTTCAATAAATTACAAAATGTAGAATTACTTTTATCAAATATATCAATAAATTTTAAATTTATCAATAATTATATTGTACTTTATATTAAAATAATTTCTGCATTTTTACTAATAAATTATACATAAAGTGATAATTTAAATTTAATATTACATTATGTGATATTATTACTACTACATTCAAAATCTCATTTATTTTTTAAAAAACTTTAACTACATATCTATTTGAAAACTTATATCAATTATTAACTTGTATTCATTAATGAATTAAACAAAATTAAATTTAAAGTTACAATCTTCCACATAAAAGTGGCATGATCAATAATTTTAAATGATGTTCTTGAAATACTTTAATTTATAATTTAAAAAACATCTATAATGAAAATTTGGATTTGTTCATCTGCTAATATTTTTTAACAATTTATTTCATTTCTTAAAAAATTTTTATTTTCATAATAGTCACAAAGTGTATATATATTCTAATTATTATAATTTTAAGTCAATCTATATAATAATTTATCTTTTCTTCTGCCATAAACATTTTCAAATTGAAATATCTCAGAATATGCAATGAAATTTTATAAATCTTTGTAATTTGTATTTCTACAAGTTGCACTTATAGTTTAAGATTAAACAATCTGATCTTAAACTTTTTAAATTCTGCTGCTTATGAAGAAAAACAAGAAATCCAAAAAGCACTTTAAGCATAAAATTAACAATTTATTATTAGTAAATAAATACAGATAATAATAATACTATGCAATAATGTTTTTTGCTTTCTATAGCCCTCCTCAGCCACTTATCACATGGAATTATAAGTATCTGTATTTATTTACTAATAATAAATTATTTTCCTGTTTAAAGCATTTTTTTGGATTTCTCAGTTCAAAGTTTAAGACTATCCAATATTTTTTAAAATACAAGTTTTAAAAAATATTCAGAAGTTTAATTATCCACAAAAAAAAATATGAAATATCTAATTGTTTCTCAGGATTTGGAAAAGTCAGTTTGAATAAAACAAATCAGCACAAGTCAGTTCCTTGTGGAGTAATACTTTGACTTTAGCCTACCAAGCCAGAAACAGATATGTTGAATGCATCTGTTTCCAATATACTTATTAACTCTAAATTTTTGATCATTATTTTTAAGGAAATCCTAAAATAACACCATTATATTTATTTAAAATTTTGTTCACTGAGGGACTTCTCCAATTATCAAATTTATTTATGTTATTATTTCCAAACTTTGTAATGAAATGATATTGCTTATAAACATATTGACATTAGATATAGATCAAAGACCTTATTTAAAATCTATATTATGATAATCATCAGACAAATCTAAATAAACATAGATTCATTTTGAAAACTCAAAAGTAATAAATACCAATTAAAAATAAACAATAAGCAATTAAAGTACTTTAACTGAGGCCAGGCTACATGGATAGCCAAAAACATTTTGATTAAATAATTTATCTTACTGAAGTGTCTTATTGTTTATTTTTATTTAGTCTCTATAGTAAGAAGTCTTACATTAGCAATAAATATCTCTATTGTTTTCAGAATTATATATCATGCTTATATCATGTCTAGAATATTGTATGCATTGTCAGTTTATGTTATGACATCTAATAACCTACTGAATAAACTTGAATCTGTTTTAGATCATGCATTCAACACTAGTTCAAACTTATTTAATCTATCAAAAGTTATCATTATGATAAAAAAAATAAGATTTAATTTAAAACAATAAATTTGCATTCTTTGATAGCAAACAGATTATAAATTAAAGATATATTGATCAACAATGAATATATCTATTACACCTATTTTCTTAAATATTTCAAGAATTAATTTACAAACAGAATTTCTCTATATAGTCTATCATAATTTCATGAGTCAAATAATGCCTTTAATATTTAATCTTTTATGAATTATAATACTAAAATTTCAAAATAAGTTTAATGTTGTTCTAATTTGCATCCAGTTGTTTTATATTCTTTTTAGGATTTTATATGGTGTATCTAGTATTTAAAAACTGAAATAAATTAACATGAATATGGCTGATGTTAGCACACAAGTTTAAGATCTCAATAGATAAAGTTATTACTGGCAAGAAACAAGTAAATTTATTTTAATGTAAATGGAAATATCTGGTCATTGATGATATAGTAATAATCAAAACAAGTAAATATTTTGGAGCAAGACCAAAAATCTGCTCTACAATATTAATGCTTACATCAGGAAATTCAAATTAAATGGTCAAGATAATCATTTAAATTTAGATTTTTGCGATACAATTTATAATTGACAGAGATTGAAATATATGACTTTAAGAAATACTAAAAAAGAAAAATGTAACAAATGTAAAGCAAGCAATAGAACAAGAAGTAATCCTAGATTAGGTTCTCGAGACATTTTTGTGTAGCAACAAAAAAAGTTCCTGGTAGCCAAAATAACTTTTTCCATTAATATGCTAAAAACTTTTATAATATGTGATGTTATGCAATTTAGTTATTCATTCAATTTGAATTTAAAAAAAGTCAATTTTTTAATTAAATAAGATTTACTAATTATGATAATCCTTCTAAAATAAAATTTTTCTGTAATTTCTGTTAATTTATTCTAAGCAAGATATTTATTTAATCACAAGAAATAGAATTAAACATAGTCATATTAATCATTTTCTTAAACTATGTCTCTCATTTACACATTAATATATTGTTTTTGTATACATTTGAAAAATGCTGATCAAGAATGACATTGGTGAAAGATTAAAAACTCAAGTAGAATGCTACCCAAATATTTTTAGAAAAATAAATTTCAATTTTCTATTATATCTTCAAATATTTTATTCTTCAAATTTTAAAAAATATAATAATAATTAATCTTTATTTTTCAGAAATTTCCTACTAAAATATAAACATAATACAGCATATAAGCAAACAAATCTGTTTGGTAGGAATACAGATTCACTAATTATAATTTTTAATATTAATTAGTATCAAAAATTAAATAATTAATAATTTAAAAAAAGTTTTTTTTGCATACTTCTATTATTTAAATTGTATTATTATTTATTATATCATTATATAATGATTATATATAGCCACTTAATACTCTACAGCTACAGGGTGGAAAGTGGCATCATCTGTTAAAAAAGATTATACAGTAAGACCCCGCTTAACACTGTTTCAATATAACGTGGTTTTTTTCGAATTCTGTATATTTTATTGATTCACACTGGCATAGTTTTTCAAACCATTATACTCACATAAATCCAAAATTGCAGTAATTTGTTGCTTTGATACTCCTGTGTGGTCTCACCAGTGGTTCCCAAACTTTTCTGTCTCGTAGACCATTTGCCTTGTTTTTCGGTTTTGGGTAGACCCCCTGCTTAGCTAATATTGAATTTTTGCAAATTCAACAACTTCAATTGTATTTTTTTTTTTTGTTGACATGGACCCCTTGCAGGTTATCGTCGATCCTTGGGGGTCGATATAGACCACTGTGGGAAACACTGTCTCACAATGCATTTGATATCAATTCAGTGCAGTACATATGAAAGTCTGCTGCGATCACAGTTCATATTTATGATGGTTCATCAACATTATTTTACAGTTAAAGTTTAGCCATTATTATGAAAATTATGGATCAGTTTATACAAAATGATCCAAATTTTGATAGAAGTTCAATCAGTTTATACAAAATGATCCAAATTTTGATAGAAGTTCAAAGGCAAGACAAAGCATCATGATGCAATGTCTTACTATCGACAGTTGATTGCTGAACGAAAGAGGAAAAGGCAAACAATTTTTCGTTAGATGATTCTTAAGGAAAAAACAAAAAGTATCAAACAAGGAAGAACCTTCATCATCATAAACAAATTATTTACTTGAATATTTTTGATTTTCATGAATGTCCTCATCCAAACATAAATTATTTACTCGAATATTTTTGATTTTCATGAATGATTTGAACCTTCTTCATCATGAACAAATTATTTACTTGAATATTTTTGATTTTCATGAATGATTTATGACAAATTATTTACTTGAATATTTTTGATTTTCATGAATGATTTATGAATCCTTCCTCATCACAAACATAAATTATTTATTTGAATATTTTTGATTTTCATGAATGATTTATGAATACAAATTAATATTAGCAATAAAAAAATGTCATAATACAATAGAAATAATACATGTTACAAAATAAAAAAAGGTATGTATATTTTTTTTATTCACTGTCTGGTTTCACCTATTCCCGTTATTTACATGTTAAGATGATCTCATTTAATGCTGTTTCATTTAGTGCTTGGTTTCTTTGGAATGTATCTCCTGCATTAAACGAGGTCTTACTATATATAAATTAAATAAATTCAAATATATAATAAGTATTTGTGTTATGTTTATATCTATAAACATACACTAGGTATTTGAATTTGAAACTTTAATATATATTAAACTTCAATCAAAATTATAATATATGGATTCAATTTAATTGAATCTGTAATCTGTATTAAGATTGAAGTTAACCACAAAAATAGCTTAAAACATTCATAAATAAGTATAAATCCATATATTCCTACCAAAATGACTTCTTTGATGTTTTTTTGAAGAAAATTATTCTTCTTCCTTTATTCATTATTATTTAGGAATATCATAACAACTAAAATAACTTTCAATAGTATAAAGAATTCAAAAATATTAGTCAGGCTTATCAAAAAAATTTAGAGATAATAGCAAATATTTTGTTTTTAAAAGCTACTAAGCTAAAGAAGTCAGTCTAATAGATATCCATAAAAATTTCATTAGATTTCATATTTTTTGCCTCAGTTTGAAAATTTATTAATTTTTAATGTAATAAAACATTTTATGGAAATAATATAAAATTCATCTTTTAAATGAAAAAATATATATATAAATCAAACCATTTTGCATATTAGCAGTGAGATGTAACTACCAAAATCTGTTCCTTAATCAAGTAGCATATAATAAAGTCATTAATTTAAATATATATACAATAAATACACTTGCTTTTAGGATAAAACACAAATAAAACTATATTGTTAATTACTGATAATTTAAATATATCATAAATACTGAATTTCTAACTATAAACTTGGTCATCAATTGATTTCATTACTTGTTCCAATAAATATTACTAAACATTTATTATTTCATCAGGCCATTCAAATTATTTAAGTAATTATAACTAATCTAAATCACTTATAATTTATTAAGAGAAAAGAATCTGAATGAAGATTTTTAACCTAAATTAAACTTATTAATCAACTTTTAATTTTAATTTTAAGAAAAAAAATTTATCTATAATTAATTTGAATTTATCTAAACTTTTTAAGATATGACTTCAATATAAATCAGATTCTTGCATCATTTGATTTTCATATACAGGCATAGCTTGCTTTATATCACTTCTCAATTATAGACCATGCTTTTATTTTATATCTCAAAATGAAAATTAT
This sequence comes from Olivierus martensii, assembly GCA_000484575.1. Classification (NCBI taxonomy): domain Eukaryota; kingdom Metazoa; phylum Arthropoda; class Arachnida; order Scorpiones; family Buthidae; genus Olivierus; species Olivierus martensii. The sequence continues at coordinate 37,318 of AYEL01076903.1, forward strand.
CTACAAAATAATACTTAAGAGTGAGCTATGACTTCAATATAAATCAGATTCTTGCATCATTTCATTTTCATATACAGGCATAGCTTGCTTTATATCACTTCTCAATTATAGTCCATGCTTTTATTTTATATCTCAAAATGAAAATTATCTACAAAATAATACTTAGAGTAGATAATAAATATAAATTAATACATCAACAGGCCAGGTCTGGCACCATCCTGAAAAACAAAGTGTGAGATCTGGAATCAAACTTAGATCTTCCATGACGATACACAAATGTTTTAAAATGCAGTCATCCGTCCGAGATTTTTAAGGCCTGGCATTATTGTGTACTTAATAAATAATAATGTAAATATGTTTTTAGGCTTTTTATATGCAATAACAAATGAAAAAAAAAAAACTAATTCACTCTACAGTAATGGTCTGAAACCTTTCCTGGTGAACTCCAAGGGTTCTGTGTCTATACTGATGGCTCCAAAACTAAAGGAGTTGGGGCTGCAGTGGTCGTTCTTAAAAACAATAGCAGAATCTGACATCAAGCCTACTTTAAATTGGAAGAACACTGCAGCAATAACCAGGCGGAAATCCTAGCCATTTTCAAAGGGCTCCAAATCATTAAACAGAGGAACATTAACAAAAGTACCATCAATATCATTACTGACAGTCGCACTGCTTTACTTATCATCAACAAAGATCAACTTATTACTCTCTGATCCCTAAAATCAGAGAACTGATCAAGCAAATTGAAAATAACAATAAACTGAATTTCTATTGGGTGCCTGGCCATAAAGGTTTCAAAGGCAACAAAATGGCCGACTCTTTAGCTTAAAAAAAGGGATTAAAAACTTAGATAAAGTTATAATGCTATTCCTTTTAGCTATCTAAAAAAGACGATAAATGATCTTCTCTTTCAACAATGGCAAAACAACTGGGAGGCTTGCCCACTGCTTCATTCCTAATATCAGGAATTTTTTCTATAGCCGTTTTGTGACGATCAACTCCCATATCACTCAAACAGTTACGGGACACGGAAATTTCAATGCTCACCTCCACAGATATAAATTATCGGATCACGACAATTGCCACTGTGAAGATGGTGGTACACAGGATTCACACCATCTTCTGTTTAGCTGTTTCCTCTTTGACGTTTACAGGGAAAGCTTTGAGAGGACCACATTGCTGCACTGTTGTAACTGGCCGTGCCATTATCACCAATTTTTTGATATTAAACCACTTTTCTTGGCTCTTAAAAATTTCTTTAAAAACACCAAGGCTCTTGAACCTTCTTTTGGGGATTCCACTGACTCTTAATCTGCACTTGTGCTGTCTCGTTTGGCTAAAGCTCCTCTTGTCAACTGTGATCTCTGGCTTCTGTTCCAGCTCTAGCAGAGGTGCTGGCCTCTGTATTTCTTTAATGTAATCTATGTTAATCTTACTTTTCAGCAACTGGACCTACCTTTGCGCATCAACACTTACTAGCAACTATGTAAATATTGCATGCTTCAACTCCAGCAGAAGTGCTGGCCACTGTTTTTCTTCATTGTAATCTCTGTTAATTTTACTTACAGCAACTGGACCTACATTTGCTCATCATCACCTACTGGCAATTATGTAAATATTGTATATATCTTTGTTTTCCCTTCCAAGTAGGAAGGACTGTTTTTTTATTTTTTATTTTTATTTTTTTTTATTTACGCCATTGTGACCTCTTGGACCCCTTAGTTTGTTGGTTGCCTCTTCTCCTTCTTCCTTAGTGACCTATCGCACTTCTTTGATAGGACCCTTTCACTTTACTTTACTTTTCTATTTCCTCCTATCTTCTTTTCATACTCTAAGCGGCTAAGCTTTTGTACAGCCCATCTATCCTCTTTTGTCAACTGTCAACTGTACTTAATAAATAATAATGTAAATATGTTTTTAGGCTTTTATATGCAATAACAAATGAAAAAACAACTGTAATTCACTCTACAGTAATGGTCTGAAACATAACCTTGCCACAATAAGATATGTCTGTATCTTAACAATGGTAAGTCAATTATTGTGCTGATTATTCTTTTTCAATTACTTAAAACAATTTAAAATCATTTTCTTTTGCTAATAAAAATTTCTGATATGTTTTTTTATGTTTAAATGTAAAAATAATATATCTAATTTTTATATTTTTATCATAAATTTTTATAATTAAATTTGCAATAAAAAAATAAACTTTCATATTTTATCAACAATTACTATAGTTTAGATATTCTTTGATATTTAATTCAGAGAAAATTAAAAAATTTATATAGTCATTCTGTAATTAAATATAATTAGGATTTAAATGTAATTTATGATTACACCTATCATCATCAATTAATGCAATTATCATCATTTTCTAAGTGTAACAAATAATGTTATTTAACTATATTTATAAAACTTATCCTAGTGTAAAATAACACTTAAAAACTATACTGAATATGATGATGATAATAATAATAATAATATTCACTCAATTCTATGATGCACTTTTCACTTATCACTAAAATTGCAATATATCTTATATTTGATGGTGTTTAAGAATTGATATCAAATGAACTTATTTTGAAATAAAATCATATTTTAACATAAAAGTTAAATCACAAACCTTGAATGTTGGTAGAAATAAACAATAACGGAACATATAATAGTTTGTATTATGTCAGATTATCTATAAAAATTCTCAAGAATAAATTTCTTTCATAGGAATCATCTTCATTTTTTAAAATGTCAACCTAGTTTAAAATTAAAATTTATTTTACTAAATTTTAGTTATCTGTTATATTATGTAATAAGATATTATCAATTATAATTAAATTTAAAATACCTTTCTAAAATATTTAACAGACCAACACAATGTGTGTGTTAATTGCAATTACATGCTTGACTTAATGGAAATTCATCCTATATTAAGAAAAAAATTTTATGAAGTAAAAGCTTTTATATTTTATTTATATTGCTAATTATTTTATTTTTAATTAGTTGATATTTGAACAATGTGTTTGATATTTTTAAAAAATTTTATTAAAGAAACAAATCAACAAATAGCAAAAAAAAAATTAATGACATTTTGAACAAACAACAAATACATAAAAGTTAAGAAGGCATTACAAAAATGTCATGAATTCTGCCTCTAACATAATTCATTAACTTTGTAAATTTCTATATCATTCTTTCATTGTAAATATTTATTATATTTATAATTTAAATTATCTGATTTTCAAATTTGCAGACTGACTATACATAAATAATGAAAATCTAATCTGGTATTTGATAAAGGAATCCTATAGTGGATCCCAGTACATACATATATATGCATATGTATGTACTGGAATCTACTATAGGATTGTGTGTGTTAAAATGATCAAAACTGATTTGCTTAATATGCAGTAATAATGAATTTTAATCATTTTTAGCATACACAATCCTCTAGCAGATCCCAATAATATGTATGAATTTCATTTAAATTGGATAATATTTACTTAACTGATGTAATTGTATTGCATTACAATAATTGTACTGTAAAATAAATTGTTCTAACAAATAAGCATCAGCTTGATATTATTGAATATGAACATTTACAATAAGATTAATTCTCTATTTAGGTTCCAATATTGTGCTTATATTTCAGACTGGATTATATTTATCCAAGCTGTTGCTTGAAAATAAAAAAAACATGTTTATTCATATTGAATTGATAAACTGAACCAATATTTAATATTTTCAATAAACATGGTCTTTTAGTATAACCAAATAACACAAATTTTTATCCAAATCAAATAATAAACAAACATACTCTCATACTGATAGGTAGACAACAACTGGACAATTTGTATACCTTTTGATTCCAGTTAGGAATGGAAAGGATTAAAAAATTAAGTCTTATAGAAGGGTTAAATGAAAAAAAGCATGCCCATTTTGATGTTGAACAAGATTTTGATCAAACTGTACTTTTTTTTTTTAGTTTATTAATGAAAAGCCATACATGCACACACAGCATCATCTGTATTTTACATTAAATAGATAATTAATAAATGAAACCAACCTGTAAAACTTCTTGAGTTAAATTTTCTTTCTGTTATATTTTGTTCACATGATTTATCTAGCTCTTCTTAAAAACAGAAGAAAAAAGAGGGGCTTTACCCCTTTGGTATTTTTTAATTAATCTTATTCCACTCCTTATTTGATTTTAAAATTGCAAATTTCTTCAAAATTTTATTTACAATAATTGAATCTGAAATAAAAAATATTAGAAATTGCAAGTTAAAATACTCAGAATTTATTGATAATTATATTGATTTGTTTCTATGAATACTACAGTAATAATTACACATATTAAATAAATCATTACATATTAATGTAATAATAGAAATCTACAATATGGATTAATGATATCCAGGTAGCAGCATCAGAAAAATATGTTATTAAACTGTATCCATATAACTTTCTTCTTTCAGGAGAAAAATTAAAAAAAAAATCAATTTGTGCTTAAGCTATTTTTCAAGAATATCTAAATTCATATATAAACTTAATTGTATTTACTTTTTTTTCAGATTATATACACTTTATATTAATAAAAAACCTAATTTGGAATCAATATATATAATTTTTCACATCTAAAGTGGATCTATTTGTGTTGATAAATTCAATATCATCTTTATCTTTTGGAGATCAGTTAAGAAAAAAATGCTTTTAGGCTTTACTAATTATAATGACATTAAAAAAAAGAAAGTATCTTCAGCTTGTATTATTCAGTATAATATATAATATGTGCAGTTTAAATTAAAAATATTTTCTCTAAGAAACAAAACAACTGATAATTAATTCATAATAGTTGATAATGATGTTATCTTTGTAAACAATGTGTTTGATGTCTATGATTAATTTTATTAAAACTTTTATTCTTTTATATTAAAAAATACAAAGAAACAAAACAACTGCTAATTAATTCATAATAGTTGATAATGATGTTATCTTTGTTAATAGTGTGTTTGATGTCTATGATTAATTTTATTAAAACTTTTATTCTTTTATATTAAAAAATAGTATTTAAAATAATATTTTGATCTTTTTCAATATTAGTGAAGAAAAACTAACAATTGATATAATTACTATAATTTTCATTATAACAGAGCATATTGGTTCACTAATACATAACATTTATAAAAAGATGACTAAGTTTTAATCTTCATTTAATGCAGATAGCAAATATTTCATTTTATAAAGATCATTTGTTTTTGAAAATATTCACATCATGAAAATATACCAAAAAAAAAATTCAATTTGTGTTTTAATATAAAAATTTCTTAATTCCTAAATCTTAAATTAATAAAAATTTTATTTAAATTTGTTAAGAATTTAAATATTACAAAAAAAAAAAGAACAGCAATGCATATTACAGTAGAACAGATTATAATACTAATGAAATGATTTTTGAAATTAAGCCTTATGTGTTTTTAAAATAAACAATTCATGACAGCAATTTTTTATATGGTTCTGCTCATAGTTTCCTCGAACATATGGTGTTTTTCCTTACAGGAACTATATCCTGAATTGCAGCCAGGCACAAAACAAAATGTCCCGACCAGGTTCCAGCTAGATATGGCGACCCTAGCCGCAACGGATCGAGCGGGCACGCCCCCAGTACGCCAAACGAGGCGACTTGACCTCGCTCCATCATAATGCCCGGCCACACACTGCCTTTCTGGCGCAGCGATTCCTGGCCAAAAGGGGAGTTGTGTCACTCAATCACCCACCCTACTCCCCAGACTCGTCTCCCCGGACTTCTCGTTGTTCCCCAAATTGAAATCAGCCCCGAAGGGCCAGAGGTTTTCGGACATCCAACGTATGTTACCACCCAACTGAAGGCTATCCATAAAAACGACTAGGCCAGGAACTGCGGGAAGCGCGCTACCATCGACGGGGATTACTTCGAAGGACAGTAACTGCTGTTTCGGGTAATTGAAAAATCCATTCGCGATATAGACACTTTCATCGAACTTTATGGACAAAGGTTATATAATTTCCAAGAGTAGAGTATTTTAGATATAAATACAAATAAAATAAATAAAAATATGAAACTTGTTTATATATAATGGTGAATAAAGTATTCTCATTATTTGTGAAACAAACGCTCCAAATAAAGAACAAACACTCCAAATGTTTACGTTCTTTATTTATTAGAAAATTCTATTATTTTTCTGTGATGAGTTTTATATAAAAAATGCATTTTGTCTTATTAAAACTTTATAAAAGTCGAAAACTGATCGATAGTTTTGGGGCCCATGGAACCGCGGGGCCCTAGGACGCAGCCTAGTCGGCCTGTTGGTAAATCCGGGGCCGAGAACATATATATTACAGTTAGAAGAATTTGAAAATTTTTATAGATCTCGTACCGAAGATAAAATCCCAAATATGAAATATCACATCCGCTGCCAGGAGTAATACATTGGTTAATAAACATTTATCATAGCGGATATGGTTCTGCTCATAGTTTCCTCGAACATATGGTGTTTTTCCTTACAGGAACTATATCCTGAATTGCAGCCAGGCACAAAACAACATATCGGCATTTTTCGTCAAAAAATAAATAAAATCAAAAAACGATCTAGATCAGGCTACAAGTACGAATTCAGTAGGTGGAACACAGCGCCTCTAGTGATGGGATTTCGAAATCTTATAAACCATGGTTTGGTTAAGCCGCCATATCGCACCGGGGATATATTGTATTTGGCGGCGGCCAACACCCGTGATGGGTTGGACGGGACGGGCCCGGATTCCTCCGGAAGAACTGGACAGGTGGTAAGCCACTCTCCGCTGGATTTCAAGTAGATATCGATTCTTTTACCTGTACTTGTGTTATAACTATCGATAAATTACTGTACTTACCCAATTCAGAAATCACAACTACTGATTAGTGAATACTTTTCTTCTGGTTGCGACACCCAATTTACGGTATCGATTCGTTCCGTCCGATGGCCATAAAATTTCATTTCCATTTTCTACTTCTATTTCAATAATACAGAGATGCCAAACAGCACAAAATTTTATTTTAAATTTCTTTGGCCTATTCTAGCTACCATATCTTTACCTAAAAATCAAAACGAAAACTTATGTGAAATTTCCAAGAAAATAATTATTTTTTAATAATAATTACCTAACTTTTATTGCGCGCGATTAGGCCTATTAATTTTGATAATGCTGTGATGACGTTACAAAATAGCGCCCATTCCAAACATTAAAATATCAATATTTCCGAAACTATTTGTCACTGGTGAATAACATCGATGAGTGATGGCTTTTATTAATATATATCTACTTAAAAATCATACTAAGTGTAGCGTGCTAAATTTCTCCCAATAAAAACATTAGAGAATCTTAAATTATACGCTTGTCGCGAAAATATAACCCTCCTATATATCGTAATTACGCTATATTTTATCCGATACAATTGTCGACCTGACCAAACCCGTCAAAAATGATACCGATCGAAGGGGGACCGAAACACGAAAATATCCCTAGTGGATTAAGGGTCAAAGATTAACGAGATATAGAGGCGGCGTAACTAACGGAGCGCGGGAAAGGGACGCGTCGCGTCACCGACTCCAGCCAGTCCAGGCGCATCATCCTCACGCGTCCTTGGTAACCGATGGATGGCGGGCCGGACTCCTAATTTCGATTTTGCAAATAATTCTACTTCGACTGCCTCTCGTTTTCGCGTCTACGAATAATAAGTCGCGTTATAACGCGCCTTAATGCCTATTACTTTTTCATATTAAAATCGCTGTTAACGCGTATTAGTATCGACTTTAATATGTGCGCGCAGTCCCGCGAAAAATGCGAAGCGGTCAAAGATGTCGCGTCACTCCGTCTTCTCCGGCACTCGACTATTTATGGTGGCATCCATTGTCGAAACTCGCCGGTGACGATTATAAAAAGTATCTGTAAAAGGTGTTTAATGTTTCCTTCGATCGCTGTTTTTTCGGGCGGATATCCCTTCGAGCACTCGGTCGCATCCACTCTATCCATTCTGTCCGAATATAGCGCGAGCAACTTTCTGGCCGATCGGATCTCCCTCTGTCATCCACAAATTATTTTCATCGGACGGAAATCACACCATTCGCCTAAAATATTCAAAAAGCGGAGGGAAAACGGAAAAAATGCGAACATCCTTCGATATTTAAAGGGGAGGAAAGGGAAAAAAGCCACATTTCTATATTATATATATCCCGGAGGCCACTCGTAGGAATAGCCAGGGGCAGTGGCGTAGCGAGGGAGGCAAGGGGGTCTATCACGCTTCGGGCGCCACTCGCCAAATTCTTATTACCAGTATAGTCTATATATTATATATGTTTTCCGGGGAGCATCAAAAAGGTATTGTACCCCGGGCGCCAGTTACGCTGGCTACGCCGTTGGCCGGAGACCCGGGGGAATTTTCGGCACCGTGCTTCTACGATTAATTAGCGCATAAAAAACAAATCCTAGGATGATATCCTGGAAATTTTATCCCTCTCTGTCGTCGGCCCTGGGAATAACAACGAGTTGGCAGGAATGGCAGCGGCATACTTAATTTAACGCTGGAAACACGGCTAATATCGTATTTGAAATCAAAGAATATTTATCTGGACAGGATAAATATTCTCCGATTTCAAATACAAGAGAAGAAATATGCAAATGTCTTGTCTTCTTCGATCCAATCATACAGCATTAGCCATTATAAAATCTGTACTTCCATTATGTAAACAGTCGAGGAAATATTAAGCTTTCATTTATTCAAATATTTCCATTATGGCAGTGACTCTAAGCCAACTACAGTAGTCACTGACTGACTATTATTACCGGAGTCTTAGAGCCAAAATTCAACTCGCTGTAACTTTGGTCCCAGCATGCCCGTGCGGTGCTATGAGGCAGAGAGGGGCGGCATAAGCGGCGAAATCAAAATACAATTTGACTCGCTGTAACTTTGGTCCCCGTGCGGTGCTATGAGGCAGAGAGGGGCGGCATAAGCGGCGAAATCAAAATACAATTGTTGCTACCATGGAGAATCCGAGTCCCACACCTCCAGTTTTTCAGGAGGGGTCCGGACCCGGCCCGTTGAACCCCATCCTTCAACCATCCTATTGACCTCATCATGGGTGTTGGCCAGCCTGTGATGAGCTCTATAAGTGGCAGTCACTAGATATAAAATATCCCTCGTTTGATATGGCGGCTTAAATGAACTAACCTAACTTAACCAATTCTCTCAAGATCCACATGTTTAGTTCTCACATAACGGGCATCGGACCATGGAATTGTTGACGGAACGGCAAAATAACGTGACGGCTTAAATGAACTAACCTAACTTAACCAATTCTCTCAAGATCCACTGTAAGGTCTAGTTCTCACATAACGGGCATCGGACCATGGAATTGTTGACGGAACGGCAAAATAACGTCATTTTTGCCGTTAATGATGATAGAAACACGAGGAATGGACTTCAGAAATTTGAAGTTTTGTCCTTTCCGCCAAGCGGAATGGAAAAAATTTCACCAATGGGAAACCAGCTTATTAATGACGCTACATTGCTCCCATTAGCAACGCATTCCAATTTAAACATAACAGCAGCTGGAAAAAATCAGAAAAGCATAAAGAAAAATATTTATATAAAATCATATTACTGCATCTTGTCAACCATAAACTAAAAATATGGTGATAAACTATCATTAAATCTAAACTTTTGCCGCTTTTGAAAAAGTTTTTATTATTTAAAATTCTACAATTTTGAACATTTTCATTATTAAAATAAACTGAAGAAATCAAGAGGCACGACAGTGACTCTAATACCCTTTCTACACTGGCACTTTAATCTAGAATAACGAGTTATTCTAGATTGGGTTTATCAATGTAGAACGAAGGAGATTAAAAATATCCAGATTAAGTCGCGAGCGAAAGCGGATTAAAATAATCTTGTTTATGAAAGTAGATTATCCAGTTCTGACCACGTGATTTGTAAAATGGCGGCTCTTACCTCGAATGTCTCCAGCATAGAAACTACGAAAACCAGAAAAAAAAGATTGGGAAACTGGACAGACCAGGCTATATGTATATTAATTGACATATGGAGGGAATATGTCAGCGAAATTCGTAAAGTGAAACGTAATCGGCCTATTTACATTAAGATGGGACCACCTGTGGGACAAAATTGGAACTAACGAGTTAATCTACATTTATGGAGTTGCAGTGTAGACGAGATTTAATCCTCTATTTAGATATTCCCATTTAAGTTAAACCGGTTTAACTGTAATCTGTATTAACTAATGCAAGTGTAGAAAGGGTATAAGTCAAATACAGTAGTCACTGACTGACTATTATTACCGGAGTCATTACAGACAAAATTCAACTCGCTGTAACTTTGGTCCTAATATTATTAATCTGACAATTACATTTGAGAAAAGTTTTCAATAGGACATAGATTGCTAAATTTGAAGTTTCATATCCAATTAATAATAGAAATTAGAGTGGTTTAGTTTGAAGTTTCATATCCAATTAATAATAGAATTAAAGCAGTTTAAAAATGAAAAAATCGAGAAAAAAGAGACGTCATTTTTCTTCTTCTTCTCCTTCTTCTCCTCCTCCTATGCAGACACCTCTACACTTCTCCTCCTCCTCCTCCTATTTAGACACCTCTACAGGTCGCATCGTTTAACCGATATCGATAAAATTTGGAATATAGGTATTTCTTAGTTTACTAGAGGTCCCCTGAAAATTTGAGCGCAATTGGGTCAAAACAAAGGGAGGAAAGGGGATCCCATTTCCATAAATGCCTTTACATATCGCATCGCTTAACCGATTTTGATCAAATTCAGACTATGTAGCTAATAGGACCTTAAAATAAAATTAAAGATGCGGGAGCGCTTTCGGGCTGGACTGCCCCTCTTCAGCCGCGCGGAGGAAGTGAGCGTTAGCGGAGAATGGGACATCTGTAAAAACAACTGTAAATTGTAATTTAAACCTCGAGTGTCAGAGGAACGGTAAAAACAAACGGGTTGTGCACGTGGGATAAAATGCGAGGCAAAAAGGGGCGGAAATAGGGCGATAACAGATGCAAAATTTACGTTTTCACACTTAAATAGTATAGTCACGTTGATTAAACAGGTACTCCCAAGCACTGGATATAGAGTCTTTATCCCAAGAATACAGAAAGAAAAGAAAAACATTTAAGGGGGCGGCATTTCGAAGATATGCCTCATACTGAGAAAATTACCGCACGGCCCTGGTCCTAAGATAAATATTATTAATTTGATAATTACATTTGAGAAAAGTATTCGATAGGACATAGATTTCTAAATTTGAAGTTTCATATCCAATTAATAATAGAATTAGTGGTTTAAAAATTGCAAAAATCGACGAAAATGTGTTACAGTATTTTTCTTCTTCTCCTTCTCCTCCTATGCAGACACCTCTACAGGTCGCATCTAACTCGATATCGATGAAATTTGGAATATAGGTGTTTCTTAGTTTACTTGAAGAGAATATAGGTGTTTCTTAGTTTACTCGAATTCCCTTGAAAATTTGAGCGCAATCGGTCAAAACAAAGGGGGGAAAGGGGGATCCGATTTCCATAGATGCCTTTACATATCGCATCGCTTAACCGATTTTGATCAGATTCAGAATATAGGCGTAACCTAGTTCATTTAAAATCATCTAAAAAATTTTGGGCCAATTGGGCTAAAATTAAAAGATGTAGAAGACGATGATTCTATAGGCGTAGCGTAGTTCATTTAAAATCAACTAAAAATTTTGGCCCAATTGGGCTAAAATTAAAAGGTGTAGAAGACGATGATTTTCTTATCTAGAAATACATCTATAAATCGCATCGTTTGATCGATTTCGAAGAAATCTGGGATGTAAATGTGATTTATGTTAATTAAACCTGCATCGTTTGACCGATTTCTAAGAAATCTGGGATGTAAATGTGATTTATGTTAATTAAACCTTTCTAAGTAGTGCGGCCCAATAGAACCAAAATGAATAAAGTGGGATGCCTGTTTATCACTAACTCTGTTATTTCTCCTCTCATTCAACCGATATCGATGAAATTTGGGAAGTAGGTATTCCTTAGATTACTCCAGATCCTCTAATGCCACAATAATTCAACTCGATATAAATATCCTTCTAATTAAATAACTATCATCATCTAAAAAATAAATGATATCCCATCAAAAACATCTCATATGTAAAAAAATAAGCCAAGTACAGTATTACCGAAACAGGATATTTGTGAAAATTTAAATGCGGTTATTTTGGTCGATGTTATCATATTATTTTCTTAAATCGTGAAACAAGTTGCATCTAAATTACAACAAATTTAGATGCAACTACTTGTTTGACGATTTAAGAAAATAATATGGTAACATCGACCAAAATAACCGCATTTAAATTTTCACAAATGTCCTCTTTCGGTAATACTATACTTGGCTTACTTTTTTACATGAGATGATTTTGATGGGATAATACAACAATGTTCTTCTTTACAACTATTTTCTTTGTTTACAACTGTATATCAGTATATACCTTGGTATATACCAAAGTGGTGTCTATCCGACAACAGAATTTCCGTATGCGAGAACCAAATTAGTTTTATAGACTAGATAGCCCGCTCCAATGGTCGGTTGGCAGCATAAACGAAGCCGCTGACAGCCACGTTGGTGCGACTCCACGTATGCTCCACGCGCGCTGAATATAACATTTCTCGCTATTTGTGTTGCGTTTTTTCTGGTTTTTTTGCCTTATTGGTATATATTATTATTATTATTGCATATTTTACGCCCTCTTTTCAGTCAGGGAGATTACTAAGGGGGCGGGGTCAGTTCCAACCACGGGATGCACCCACACCCGTGGAGGGGGGCCGGATGGTGAAGGACGGGGATCACCGACGTCTCGTTTAATCGATATCGATGAAATTTGTATTCGTTAGATTACCCGAGATCCTCTAATGCCGCAATAATTCGACTCGGTATAAATGTCCTTCTAATTAAACAACTATCATCATTTAAAAAATAAATGATATCCCATCAAAACATCTCGTATGTAAAAAATAAGCCAAGTACAGTATTACCGAAACAGGCTATCTGAAAATTTAGATGCGGTTATTTTGGTCGATGTTATCGTATTAGTTTCTTAAATCGTGAAACAAGTTGCATCTAAATTGCAACAAATTTAGATGCGACTACTTGTTTAACGATTTTAGAAAATAATACGATAACATCGACCAAAATAACCGCATCTAAATTTGGTAATACTGTACTTGGCTTATTTTTTACGTATGAGATGTTTTTGATGGGATTTCTTATTAACACGACAACAATAGATTGTCAGAGATCGATCTAGCCTCAAACTGCGCTTTTCGTAGCGGGTCCGTGCGCCATTGTCATATGCCCTAATAGCTGAAAATAACGAGTTGAGTACATACAGGGTGATTCACCTAAAGTGTGACTGGCCATTTTCTCCGTAACCATGTTAGATAGGAAATTGATCTAAACGGGAAAATATTCGCATTAAAAATCATCTTTTATTTCGTGTATGATTTATTTACGCTGTGACGTCTGTAAATAGGTAAAATTGAGGTGTACTTTAAAATGTTCGTAATAATGGCACCTTTTTTCACCAACAGAAAATTATTTTTTCATTAATAAAATTCGTTAGAAGCATTTTTTAAATAAACTAATAATTTTTTAGATACAGAGCGTTTAAAATCCAGGAAAAATAGCGCGGCACGTAAACCTTGGCCCAGCCGCTCGGTGGCAGCCAGTGCATTGGCGTTACGCACAGCCTAGCGGCGCTGAGTCGCGTGGCGCCGAGGCCATTGCAGCACGGATTGTTTACAAATAAAGATAGAAAACTTTCAAAAGAAATACTTGCCACTTAGTACCCACAAGATGGTAAGCGGCATTAAGTTACACGTAAAAAAATGACAGAGATCTTATTTTTGAATAAAGATGATAATTTGGCAATCCTAAACAATCAACGCTACATAAATTTAAATGTTACGAGAGAAAGTTTCCACCGATTGTTTGTTCATTCTTAAAGTAATAAATTACATTTATGTTGGTGAGCCGAGGTTTGAATCTGCAGAACCCTTCCCACTTTTATTTGTGAACAGACCGTGTTGCAGTGGACTCCGCCGCTAGGCTGTGCGTAACGCCAATGCGGCTGAACCAAGGTTTACCTGGCCGCGCTATTTTTCCTGGATTTTAAACGCTCCGTACCTAAAAAATTATTAGTTTATTTGAAAAATGCTTCTAACGAATTTTCTTAATGAAAAAATAATTTTCTGTTGGTGATGAAAAAATTGCCATTATTACGAAAATTTTAAAATACACCTCGATTTTGCCTATTCGCCTTACCGAAGCACGGCGAAAGTGGTACAGATCGAAACACACAAAATTCCCTAGTGAACCAAGGGTTCAAACATTTACGAGATATAGACCCGCAAAGTTCCGTTTGTTGCAAATGGTGCATGCGGTTTGACGTGTCTGGCCTCGCCGCTGACTGCGACGCGACGCGTTCCATTCCCGTGCTCTATTACCTATGCAGCCTAGACGCCTCTGTATCTCGTAAACGTTTGACCTTTGACCCCTGGTCCATTAGGAGTTTTTTGTGTGTTTCGGTCCCCCTTTCGAGCTGTACCACTTTCGCCGTGCTTCGGTAAGGCGACAATTGTACCAAATGAGTCATACATGAAATAAAAGATGGTTTTGATATGAATAATTTCCCGATTAGATCAGTTTCCTCTCTAACGCGGTTACGGAGAAAATGGCAGTCACACTTTAGGTGAATCACCCTGTATAACTCGATTTGGTTCGGAAATTCAAAATAAAATCTTAACTTACACGTAATTTGGCATTTTCTAAAAAATAATTAATAAATAATTCCTTGTAATCCGAACTTTATATAAATTGATACCTTACAGTTCGGAACATTAAAAAAACTACTAGAAAATTTTGTTGTTCTCTGCTATTAAGAACAAATTAACAACGCAGTATACAGTATATAACAACAAATTCTCCATTATACAAAGCGCAGCGGCTATGCTTATAATGGAATTTTCTATTATGAATTATACATGATTTTATTATTTTTTAAACTAATATGTATTTTAAGCAGAGCTGTTCGAAATTTCAATCTAAGTAAAATTCTATCGGCTCGAAAATTTCGAATCCATATAGCATGGCTTTTTTTATAATCTGGTATTTTATAAACCGGATCAAAAATCGCTAATTAAAAAAAAAATTTTTTTTTCTTTTCATTACTAGTGAAATTGGTTGAAGAGCGTTTCACCAGTTGCGCTTATAATGAAGTTCGCTGTTATGGAAGTAAATCGTATTTTGTTATATTCAATAAAAATTAAGAATATTTGAGTTGAAATGTCTTTTTGGTTGTTTTATTCTACTTACCAAATTCGTGTTTTGAATTTATCGGCTCATCTCTTATCATTAAGATGCTATATTGTTAGTGGTAATTTAAAATCAGGAAAAGTTGAGAAAATATCAATTTATTAATAAATTAATAAAATTTACTAATAAATTCATTTTATAAAATTTTATATCGACCCGACTTTTGTACACATTTCGGGAACCAGTTCGAGGACCACCTATATAGATACAGATTCAAAAATTGATATAAAAAATATAGAAACAAATTCAAATATTGATAACTTTTTCTTGTATTCTGAAAGAGCTGTTTAGAGAAATTCAACTTTTATCATCATTAAAGATAAAACTTGAACTTGACTCAAAAATTCAAGTTTATTGTAAAGTTGAATTCCTATTGGAAATTTTCAATTAAAAATTTGTATTCCTTTAAGTTGGAAAAAGAATTAAAACTTTCCGTATTCTTTTTAATTTTATTCTTGATGCTGAAGATGGTTGTTTATTAATCAAAAACTTACATTAAATTATTTATCAACTGCTGTTGAATGCTATTATTTCGAGGTATTGTGTTTATTCCTGTTATCAGCAGTTGTTTAAATATTAGTTTATGAGTTGGATTCCTATTGGACTTGAAAAATTGTCAGGTTTGCACATCTCTAATTTTAAAATATTCCATAATAAAATATATTTAATACTAATCAAACATAGTAATGAGTGATCCATTACTATGACCTCTCAATATATTGTTCTTTCACTAATTATATACTGTAATTATATAAAATATAACATTTCACATCACAAAGAAAACATATAAATAGCAACTTATTTATACATATTTTGACATTTAATAAACAGTTGAAATTTTTGGGTAGCATATTATCTACTGCCAACTAGAAGGACTTTGCCCATTTTTTTAACTTTATTATTTAATATTGCATTTTCTCTAAAAATTGTCCCCTTCCCTCCAAAAATAATCCCTTGGTGGATAAAGTTATCTTGAAATAGGGGTGACTTTACACTCTACCTTAGAAGTGTATAAAAATAATTACTGGGCCAAATTGGACAAAGCTAGCATTCTTAAAGTGTCAATTGAGACCAAACAAGTAATACAAGTATCGAAAAAAAATCAGAAATGCTTTCTCAAAAAAATTTTATTATGAAAAAGTGGAATAGTAGAATATCAAACTAAAAAAAATACTGATGTTACCAACAAATGAATAAATGCCTCTTTTCACAATAGGCTGATATAAAATTTTGTAAATGATAACACTTTCATTAATTGATGAAAAGTCAGGAATGTTAGGAATGGTAAATGTTTTATATTTGTTCTTGGTTTTGAAGAAACACACTGAATTTTGAGTTGGAAATGTCTACTTCATTAATTTTTGCTATAAAGTGTTGATATTGGTAACTTTTCTTACCAATTAATATTTCTTACCATTAATAAACTTATGAAAAGAAATTATTGTCATGACAATGAAAATTTTTTGAATAAAGAAAATAATTCATTCTTTCACATTGATCTGATTTATGAATGCTGATATTTATAGATATTTATAGCAGCATGTAAGAAGAAAAAAATTGATACAATATGTAATGATATTAAGATACAGGTATCCTTCCTATAAACCATAGATATATTCCTATAAAACACCTTGTGGGGTAAAACTTTATTATATGAGACCCTGGAGCCAATACAAAAAGAAAAATTACATTCTAAACCAATTAAAAACAAATAACTTTCTTTAATTCCACATTAGAAAGTTAGTATGAAATATAAAGAAAGAAAAATTATATACAAAAGACCCTAAAAAAACAATATTTGTAAAACAAAAGGAAAAAAGTATACAGTCTATATAATAATCATTTAATAATTATATCTTTCTACCACTGTTTTGTTAAAATGACAACATTTTTTTCTTTAACAATATCAACTTCACTTTCTGAATGTTTTTATGCATTTAAAGTTTGTGTATTTCCACTATCTTTACAAAATCTGTAATATAACTTGCTACAACCCACTAGAAAACAATGATTCCTTTAACATATACCCAAAAAATATATGAATAAAAAAGTTTTCTTCTCTTTCACATTTCTCTATTAAAGAATAAAAATTTATTTTTTATCCAAGAATTGAATGTCTGGAACACAAAATATTCAATTGCCACCAATTAACTCCATTTCAAATTGAAATCGAATATAGACTGCATATCGTCTCTCTCGTGGCAAACTAGCAAAATTGCATTTATGACTAATTTTAGCAAAGTAATTCCACATATAAAATGTCATAATGAATTTTGTGTGTCTATAGTGTGGATTTACAAAAATTAATGAGAATGTTTTATGTTGTAGGAGAGTAAATGTAATTTTCTAAATGTGTTAAGTAAAAACTATTGTAGGAGAATAAATGTAATTTTCTAAATGTGTTAAGTAAAAACCGTCATGTTATTATATGAGGGTTTCCGCAATTTTCAAATCATGTTAGAGCAAACCCGTGTTGTAGAAAATCATGGTATAGGAGGGATACCTATAACCAATTTTAATAATATAAATCTTACAAAAATACAAATAAATATTTGTATATTTTTGTACAGTTTATTTAATTAAAGCTACAGTAATTATCTTTATATTATCTTATATTGCATTAAATTTCCTACTTGATTTACAAAACTAATAATTAAATATATATTTTTTCTTTATCGTGTGATCTGTTGTATTTAAAAAATTTTTGAACTATATTTAGAAAAGAACTTAAAATTTGGATAAAACATTTAAATATTATCAATAAATTCTACACAAACACTATATCAAAAAGATACACACCTGTAATTAGCACTTAAGTTACAAAAAACACTTTCTGCCTAGGCTATGCATGTTTTTGATTTAGTAGTAAAATAAATTATTGTGTGTTATTTGCTTTCTAAGAAGCCTTAAATGCTCTCTCTTATCTTTATCATTATATAACTTTAAAAATCTTATATTAGCTATTAAATTAAAATTTCTTATTATTAATATTTTATACAATACTGTAATAATATTCATTAATGAAACGAGATAGAGATACTGTATATAGAATATGTTTTGAGATGCTAATTGCATTTTATATATATATATGTTGTTATAATTTTAATATTAAGAAATTAAGAAGAATAATTAAATGTACATAAAATTACAATATATGTATCTAAAAAATAATACAGTACTATAAAAGTTTTCATTAAACTTTCAAATACCATCTTAATTTAATTAATTGCCACAAATTATATTATTAAAAGCAATAAGTGATAATACAAATTAAAAAATATTTTGCTCTATGAGATCTGAAACAATTTTATTATTATACAGTAGTATATCATAAAGAAATTTATAGTTCAATTACCGGTAGTTATAATTATAAAAGAAAGATTATAGATTTTTGTTTTACCATTTTAATGAATAAATATTTTTCATTTTTTATACTTTAGGATCAATTAAAAGTATCGAGGAAAATCCTGTAGGAGATGGTAATGATTATATCTTTATTTTTTGATAAAATTGTGTTTTGTTCCAAACTATAATATATTTTAAAAATTGCCATTAATAACTATATATTGAATTTTATTTTTATCATATAGAATTAGAATGCACATGTGATAAGAGATACTGGTCTCACTATGAAGCTAAAGGCTGCTATCCTGTTTATGAAAAAAATAATTCTATTTGTCCTACAAGATTTGAATGTTTCAGTAATCAAACAAATGATAACGATAGTATGCTTTAAATTTTGTTTTAACAATATAAGTTAGATATTTTAATATATCTAAAAATAATTAAATAATTATAATCTATTAAAAATAATTAATTAAAAATTGTTACAGAGTGTATATATAAAGGGCAGTATTATGAAATTGGATCAAGCATAAGTACTGGCAACAACTGTCAAAAATGCCAATGTGCAATGAACAAGAAAAAAAATAAGCCTTATATTGCTTGTGCTGTTGTAGAATGCTCACACTTTTTTCATCAAAAACCAGTTGAGAAGGGATGCCGTTTAGTTTATGAAGAAAATCAATGCTGTCCTATTAATATTGAATGTGGTATATTATATATGTTTTATTTTATATTAAATTGATAATTATTTATCACTCTAACATATATTTTTTTTTTTTGTTTTGTTTTTAGAGCTTGAAAAAAGTAAGTTTTATTTTAAAATGGTAAGTATGAATTAAGATGGTTAAATATGCTATCAAGAAATATTTTTCTTTTTCAAGTTCCAAAATGTGAATGGAAAAATAAAACTTATTATATGGGAGAGCATATATATCCTGAAGAGGATCCATGTCTTATCTGTCTTTGCAATAAAGATTGGAAAGGCCTTGATAGTAATAATTGTCACAGGATAGATTGCATTTTTGAGAAAAAATTGGATAATTTGAAGAAGGGCTGTATTCCAGTATATCATGAGAAATCATGTTGTCCTATAGAATATTACTGTCGTAAGTGTATTGAATTTAATTTCAGGAATTACATCACAATATTTCATCTTTATAATTTAATAAATTTTCTTTCTAAATATAAATTTTAAAAATGAAGAAAATGAAAAATATTTTAATTCCATCTGAAATTTCATTAGATTTAAAATATTATATTATATTTTTTATATAATAAGCAACCAATAATTTTATTTAATATAATTTTGCAGCAAAATTTCAGGAACTATCTTATACAAATGAATCTGAAACTAAAGAAAAATGTAAGTTGTTATCAAAAAATTATTTTTAAATATAAATTTCTTAATAATTTATCAAATATATTTTTATTCTACTTTACAACATGGAATGGTCTTGAAAAATGCTGATAAATTAAATTCTCTTAAATTGGGAATTAAGTTACTATTGATTTTAAATGGAAAAATTATAATGTATTCTTAAGCCAAAAATGTAACCTATTTTCCACTGAAATTTCATTTAGTTATATAATGACAAAATTACTTCAATAATTAATATTAATTACCATAACATAAAAGGCAGTTTTGCTAAAGAAAACCCTAATAAATAAGTTAGATTCTGTCATGGTATCATTATATAGACACATGATAAAGCTGTCATTTATAATCCATAGGATTTAGTTTCAATTCTAGGTTATATATCTTCACATGTTTTCAAAGATCAGTCCCTTGAACAGTTTTTAAAGATGTGGGACCAACCAAATGATGGTGTGGGCAGTCTGTAATGGAGTTTTGAAATTGCCATCATTTAATAATCTTTTACTAGAAAGTCGCATAAAACTAGTCATAAAGAAAGAAAATATCCCCAATAAAGTTGCTATGTGCCATTTTTTAGCAATTCATAAAGTATTTTTTGCAAAAATACATTCATCATAGTAATTCATTATGATTATTGCTCAGCTTTGATTTTTGATGATAGTCATAATAAAATTGATTATCCTCAAAAACCAAAAATAAAGAAGGTATTAAATGTTTCATATTGAATAAAATAAAGAAAACATAAGATAAAAGTATATAAATTCAATGAAAAATTGCCATTTTATAATATTCATAAAAAAGTTGATAAAGTATTGCTATGTATAAGAACTTTGTTTTGGCATTTTTAAATTTGGAAATGTTTTATGATAAATATAGTTGTGTAGTATCTCTGAATGTTATTCAGTGGCAGATTAAGCGGTAAGCAGACTAAGCAGCTTCGTAGGGCCCCAAGGTCTTAAAATGTGTTTTCATTAGGGTTCGAGGAAAATTATGTTTTTTGTATATATCAAATAATTATATTTTGTTGTCCAAATATCATAATAATAACATTGATGTTTGTACTTTTGAAGATGAATTTGACCATTTTTTGATATTTCTAAAAGAAAACAAGGATATGATAAAAACCACACCAGACATCTATCGAGCTGCCAAAGAAATGTCTTGTACATTTCTGAATGTTGAAATATTATTGAAAATTTTTTAACAATTCCCTTATCTAAAGATTCACGATAAAGATTATTTTCTGTTTTGAAGAATGTAAAAAATTATTTAAGGAATACTATGGGAGAAGAAAGATTAAATAATATGGCCATTCTGTATATAGAGCAGGAAATTTTATTTGCCCATTGCCACTTACCAAATTGACACTGCCAAAATAATTGACGAATTGGCAAAAAAAAAAAACAAGATGGAAATTCATGTAAAAAAATATGATTTTGATTACTTTTTTGTTAGTAACTTAATGAGAGTTTTCTTGAAACTTTTTCTAATTTGAGTTTGAGGGTGCTGAAATTTTTACCGCTTGGGTCCCCACTTGACTTGATCCGCCACTGATGTTATTGGCATCTTATATATGCTCCTTTACATTTAGCAAAGTTTTTTGATTTTGAAACTTTCACTTATTACAGATTTCTTATAGAAATTGGGTAAAAATTTATAAATTGAATTTTTGGTAAAAATTATACCTGCTTGCTTGTTTAAATAAAAATTCATATATTGGAGCCTCATAAACAGAGAAGACTTGTAAATTTTATAAAGCTGTTTTTATATGTTATATATTATAAATAAATATCAGTACATAGAAATAGCTATTTTATAAATTATAAGATGATTGAAAAATCATATTTTGCAAAATTTATCATATGATTTAAATTTCAATTTAAGACATCTTATTGTTGAGTTTCCATGATGTCTAACTTTTATTGTTATGATATGTTATGTCAATCAGCAAAACCTGTCTTTTGTAAGATTATTCACTTTATTTATATTACTTGGAAGTAGTGTTGCCAACTGTCCAGTTTTTGTCCAGACAAACTGGTTTTTCCATTTGGTCATTAGTTGCAGTTAAAGTTCACAAAAGTCTGATTTTTATCTGCTAAATCTGGTTTAAAGCATGATATATGCAATTTGCAAGAATCAAAATATGTAAAAATAAATGGAAATTTCAAATTTCAGTATTTTTATATTTGTTCGTTGAGAGCTCCTACATTTACCTTAAAGGGAATCGTGGTATTCCACGTTAACTTAGATTGCTAGATATGCTATTGTTCATTATAGTAATATATTTTTTTTTCTTTTTAAATATCAGCAGTTGTAATGTGTAAATAGTTAAATTTTATTTAGCAATAAGGACAATTTAAATTTATAAATATTTAAAAGTTAATTATTTATGCTTTGGTGAAATAAAAGAAATTGTTTTGAAACAGGAACATGTCTGAACTGAATTTCTAATTTGCCACATCGTCCATCATCCAATACGTACATTATAACATTTTCCATCATCAAATAGCCTTTCCAAAATCGAGCTTGTTCTCTTGGTTGGTTCAAATCCATAAAAATTAAATTTGAAGAATTTCATTCAAATATAATCATCATCATCAGTATTTCTTATTTCATTCACTGATGATTATATATGCCTCCTTCTTTTGTTTCCAGGTGTACCTATCTTGTGTAATCTGCATCCACTGGGAACCTATTATTTTTCAATATTTCAATATGAAATTTTTTTTAGAAATAAAAATGAAAAATAAAAAGAATTTATATGAAATTTTTTTTAGAAATAAATTAATATATTGTAATAGTTTGCGTGTATGAAAATAAAATTATTGGAATTTAAATGTTGATTTTAATGTTATTGGAATAGTCAAGGTCTGTTTGCAAAAACTTAGTGTTTGTATACTAAATGGAAAAAATCCAAAAATATCCAAATTGAAATATTGATAAACAATAACACTATCTATATATATGTGACTATTATTTTTCATATATCATCTCTCCATCATTTGTATTGCTTGCCAGAATATCTTTTCCTTGCCTCAGTTGCCACTTGTAATTCTCTTTGTCCATCGGTTATCGGTGTATTTTGCCATGTGGCCTGCCCAATGCCACTTACTGTTTCTAAAATGTTGCGAATATATCTTCTACTTTGATTTGTTCCCTTATCCATATGTTGGTCTTATCATCTCTCCTGGTGAATTCTAACATGTATTGTTCCATGCTTCTTTGGATTTTTTCTAGTTTCTGTTCCATTTTCTTTGTAAGGGTCCATGTTTCACAGTTATATATCATTACTGGTAATATGTACATGTTGAAGAGTTTCCTTTTGAGGCATATCAATAGCCTATTGTCTCTTAGAAAGTTATTATACCAGCTGCATGCATGCCATCCCAACTGCATCCTACATTGAATTTCTCTTGTCTGTTCTCCTTGTGTTGTGATTACTTGTTCTTAGTACTTGTATTCTTCCACTCTTTCAATTGTCTGGCCTTCTATCATCACTGATTTTGGGATTACTTCTGTGTTGAGCATTACCTTTGTCTTTTTGTAGTTTATTTGCAGTCCTATTTTCTTGCTTTCTGTCTTCAAGTCATTTAGCATTTCCTGCAGTTCATTTAGTGTTTGAGTGAACAATGCTATGGCGCCTGCACAGTGGCGTAGCTGAAAACTGAGAGGCCCCACAAAAATGTTGATGGGTCCCCTCTTTTTAATTTATCAATATAATTTATTTCAAATGCTATGTAAACTCTGTAACACTGTATGTCAATGTTTATTTATTAGGATGTCGACGTAAAAAAAAGCCTAATGCAAACTAATTTATTAATAAGATTAATACGTGATGGGGAATAGTGTTAGAAACAGTGAAGGTGATAGGATAGTGAAATATGCAATGGCCTTTGGTCTTAAAATTGTCAATACATGTTTTGAGAAAAGGAGAAGCCTTTTGATTACATATAAAAGTGGACCAATGGAAACCCAGATAGACTATATAAAAGTTGGCCCATAATTATGTATATGATGTTTGACTGATTGTAGTATTTGTAATTCTGGACGAAAAATGACAAAAGTCCTGGTGTCATGGTTTGGGGTGGTGTCTCTTATCAGTCTTATGATGGGTTGATTGGCCCATTATTTTTTGATGATACCATTACTGAAAAAAGTTACCTTAAATTGCTTACATTGTGTATCCTTTATTGTCTGCACGATCGGACATTAATGACCTGTGGTGGCAGCAAGATGGAGCACCGCCATACTATGCCATACCACAGGGAGAGTGGCTGAATGAAACATTCCCGAACTGCTAGATCGGTCGACGTGGCTCTGTGGAATGGCCAGCTTGATCTCCCAATTTGACACCACCTGACTTTTTCTTATGGGGTTTTTTTAAAGGACAAAGTGTATCAACATCACATATGCAATTTGGCCAACTACGGGAAGCTATAACAGAAGAGATCCTCAGGATACCAGTATGGGTCTGTCAAGCTGCTTGTGACAATGTTGCTCTTCATCTCCAGGCATATATCGATTTGGATGGTGCATTGGTGGATCATGCCAAGGAGAACAGAGATTAAAATTCTTGTAAGGAAAGGTATGAGAGTAATGTGTTTATGTTCAAGTTATGTTGCTAGTTTCTTTACCGCAGTCTTTGAAACATCATATACATAATTATGGACCACCCTGTATTGTAGAAAGGACTTCAAGGAAATTTGAGACTGTAAGATGATAAATGGAGAGAGGATAACATCACCACATAGGCTATTGGGAAATGATGATTAAGGATAGGAGAAGAGAAGGCCAGCTGAGAGAACGAAGGATTAAATGGTGGAAACTAAAGGAAGAAAGCATAGGCTATTGGGAAATGATGATTAAGGATAGGAGAAGGCCAGCTGAGAGAACGAAGGATTAAATGGTGGAAACTAAAGGAAGAAGAAACCAGGAATGAATTCATAAATAAGGTATTGGGTGAAATAAGTCTGTCTCACAAGGTTCAGAAATGATGGAAAAACAATAGTGAAGTGATTAGAAGAATAGGTGAAGAAGTTTTAGGACATCAGGCCAAAGATTCAACGATAGAGATTCTTGGTGGTGGAATGAGGAAGTCCAACAAGCAATTAAAGCTAAGGAGGAAGAGAAGAAACTTTTGAGAATTGCAAGAGCTAGAGATAGGGCATCGAAGGATTTTACTCAGGTGAAACAGATTAAAGACGAGAATGGCAAAGTTTTGAACGATAAGCAGGATATTGTGAAAAGATGGTAAAACTATTTTGAGAGATTGTTGAATGAAAAAAATGAGAGAGTGGTGAGAGAGGCTGGATTACCAAAAATATATTACTTACTAAAAATAAAATATTATAAAATAATTTTTCGCAAGATTATAAATATTTAAAGTAACTTTTACTTATTTTAATTTATTATAATTTTGAATAATTACAAAAATTGTTATAATGGAAGAATTTTCACATTTTCGTGAAAGTTCTTACTTGCAAATTAGTCTAAAAACATTATTTTCGCCTACTTTTCGATAGAAAATATGTTGTCTGTTTGTTTCTCCACTAATTATTTAAAATAATTAATGAATTGTTTAATGAAAATGGCAATCACGTAACTTCCATCATTTTTCCATCGTGGAAGATATTCATGTTTAATAGATTTTCGTGAAATTATCAGAGATGTTGTCGTCGTTTATATGATTTTGATGACAGATTAAATAATCTTGTATCTTCAATCATTTAATAATGATAGGCATTCAAACTTTTTGAACAATTTGATAGATATTTTTATGAAATTCGATTAAGAGGAAGATATCAAAGATAATTTTGATGACACAGTTTAATCCTACATTTCATAACAGCGAATACGGTTACAATATAGGTTCTTTTTTATTTTACAGATTAGGTCATGTAGAATTTGTATCAACTCAAAATATTTCTTCTTCATCTTCTCGGTTTTCCTTGTTCTGTGGAATTTTTGGAATACCTGAGAGGATATCACCACTTCTTTGTCCTAAACCTGCATCGAATAATGCACCTAATATTAGGAATATGTGGGCCAAAATTTTTTGGTAGAAACTCTACTTATATACGTACTAAACGCGATAGTAAAGAAATTTTTACGGTGTAACAGCGAGCGGCGAAAAATTATTTATTAAATTTCTCCTCCATTTTCTCGGTTTTCTTTGTTCTGTGGAATTTTCGGAATACCGAAGAGGGATAGCACCTCTCTATCATAAATTCTCTCACTTCTGGTGGTTTAAAAATTTAGATCCTACCAGGTACGTAATTCTCACTTATGATTCCTCTCTGAGCAACTGTGTCAATTCACAGATTGCCAACTAAGTGAGATGCCAAGTTTGATGGTGGTAATATCATTAAACTAAGCTGCTTATGCTAATTATCACCTGAGTTGAATCTTTTTAAATATTAAAATCTCAAAATAAATTTTAACGTAATAACTTCTCAGCAAAACGAAAGAAAGCGATAAATCTCATAACGCAAATTTTAAATTTATGCAATTCTGGCTTTTGTTTTCAAAAATTTCAAATAAATAATCCGTTAATACCTATGTTTACAGTTGCTTATTATATAAAAAAAATGATTGCATGTTTCATCTTATTGACAAGAACATAATTGATTTTCCTCTCTAACAACCTATAATTTCTCTACAGATAAATGATCCATTATATCTTTGTATTCTTAATAATATCATACATTGTGCTTAATATACATATAACGATTATTATGCAGTTTAACAATTTTTTTGCCACAATTATAATGGAAACACACGACGACTGATATCGATTTTATTGTTGTAAATTAATTCAGATAAGGTTCGAATTTTTCTGCGGGTTGTAATAATGGCCTTTTTTTTTGACACTCCCAAATTTTTAAAAAACTTTCGACAGCATTATAACAGCTACTCTTCTAGCGAGAAATAAAAAAAAAAAATAAAATTTAGGAATTCATAAATCGAATGTGTAAATTTACGGAATCGATTCCCGAAACATTACTTTCCGGAATCGATTCCGTAAATTTACAAATTCTATAAATATTATCGCATTTAAAATGATAATAATATTAACTTTTTTTTAATTTCTCTTAATATTATGAATATTTAATGATAAAAATAACTTTTAGATCGAATTTTTTTAAGTAATGCCTAAAATAAACCGTTCATTAGTTTGCAGCTTCGCCTTCGATTATTCTTTAATAGTTGCTACTAAGAAGCATTACTAATAATATAAAATACGTCTGTCAACGAATGATAAATTCATTTTTGGCTACTTAACAATTAATTCTACCTGCTGTATAATTCAAAATTTAATATTAAACTTCCACGAAAGCATTTTTTCTCTTGCAAGAATATGCAACTTAACGTGCTCGTACGAATATGCCAAAATTTATAAAATGTAAAGAAGATAACGGCTCGTATAGTAGAATATATATATCTGTGCATTAAACATTTATGGTATATTTATAAGTTAATAAGAAATTTAAGGTGCTACACCCCACTGAATTTTAAATTATCTCGATTCGTTATACGTAACATAAGTTGGCTATGGTTTGTAATTGGTGATCATAAAATGCGGAATTATTTTTTAAATACAAAATATATGGTGGTAAAAGTTTATTAAGTAATTTTGTGACCACAGAAATACGTGTTGATATCAAAAAACAAATTCTCAATTAATAAATCTTAGTAGGTATGTCACTAGTTTCTCTAATTTGGTAAAATCAAATTTGCGTTGATTATATAGGAATAGGGAAAAAAAATAAAAATAAAAAATCCGAGCTGGTCATGTGCCAAAAAATGTTGCGATGCCAATGATAAAATTAGTTGTAAGATTTATAGCTAATGATAACTGATAAAATAGCTGCAATATCGTAAAAAATGTTAGATGAATAGCATACTAAATTAAACGATTTGAATTCTATCTGTTTAACTGGACTGGACGAAGATTTATTGTACGTGTATGAATCTCTTGTGTTACTTTAGTAATAAGGAATAAAGAAACGTGAATAGGACGATCAAAAAAAAATTTAATGGACACAAAAATATGATATGCATATAATAAATGGATGTGATAGTAAATGGTTAAGAAGAAATTTAGAGCAAAACAGGAATAAATTCCAAAAAATAAAGAACAAAAATATAATAGTATAGATACAAAATACACAGGAATGATATAAGGGAATGACATAAGGAAATGATATTATAAGGGAATGATATCAGGAAACGACATTATAAGGGAATGATATCATGAAACGACATTATAAGGGAATGATATAAGATAAGGAAATGATATAAACGTAAAGAATAATGAAAAAATAATACAATAAACTGATAGAAGAAAGAAAGATGAAAGAACAAGAAAACAAAACGAAACAGAGAAAGACATAAAAGACTGAAAACGTCAATATCAAAGAATGAAGACTATAACACAAAAGGATATAGATAAGAAAAAAACAATAATATTATTTAAAATATTTTAATTTAGGTAATTTAAAAATTGTTTCATAATGGTGGCATTCTTCGGCTCTGTTAATTTATTCATATAATCAGGATTTGCGTATAAACTAGGTAAGCTACATTTTAGGGCTTATTATTTAAAAGGTCCTCACACTTCTTTAAAAAAAATTAAATGCATTTGAAGTGCTTCTTAAATGCTACAGCTTAGGGACATAATACGCATAATTCATACAATGCATACAATAAAGGATGGCGTCATTAATTGCATTCTAATGGACTTGAAATGAACAAAGTTTGCTATATAATAATAATAGCACTAATCAAGATTTGAATTCAGTTTTAATTTTCTTAATGACATTTAATTACAGACTTATCATTCACTACTGGCATTGAATACTGTCATTTCGATTGTCACTGCCCTCCGATTGTAATGGGTTGAGAACCACAATAATCAAAAGTGTCTATTGGCGTCATTATTTCGTGGTATCAGGAGATTTTTACTATGTCATAGAATATTAATATTTTTTTATAAAATTATTTATTCCTAATTTTAGACATCGGTATCGTTTGACTGGCATGAATCACTCTCACTCACTCACAAGTTAATGATTTTTAGAACCTCTCGGTTAAGCCCTTCCATTAAGGGTGTAGTCAAACCAGGGCGCATCAGAGCGTCAACCTGCCTCCTCATAATGCATTTTTTATAACAAAATAGTAAATTTACTTGTCATAATAAATAAGGAATAAAAATATCCTTTTACTGATCCACCTGAATATTGATGTTGAATTCCTTGGTTGTTGGATATGTGCATAATTAAAAGATGGTACAAATTTAAATTATTTCTTATTTTTTATCTTATTTTCATTATTTTACCGTTTACTTTAACGGTTATTATTAGTTTGATCACGTAGCATAACCGCATTCAATCAAACTAGGAAAACAGACACCATTATAAAATTATTTTGAAACTATCTCAATATTGTAAATTAATCAAAAATTTTACTCAAACACTTCAAAGTATGCTTATGATTTAGCTGTGATGCTAGAATATGTTAAAGTCTGCTTTGTATAATTAAAAAATCGTAGAGATCGATACATGATTTGTACGTATTCATAACGTTTCTCTCTGCAATGGTAATAATAATTATTATTACAATTAAATAAATATAAATTTTTATTTAATTAAATATTATATTTATTTACTATTTTCAACAATATTTAATAATTGCCATCGTACAATTAGCGAATTAATGTCTTGAAATGTAGATTAATGAATGAAAGAAAAAATAATTAATAATTATAAATAAGTATGGTAATGGCATGATATATAACTGTAAACTTGTAAACTATAACTGTAACCACAATATTCAAAATAACTTTTGTTTCTAGAATTTTTCTAAAATTTAATTAATAATTCTTCATATAGGCATACTCTGAAATTATGCCAACTTTAAAGATTCCAGAATGATGCAAAAACTCGAAAATATCTATAAATCGGAACACTGTTTTTTTTCACTTATCAATGCCTGTAATGCACTGCAGTTGTCATGCACTTGCATAACTAATATAAATCAAACATTTATAACTAAAAAAATACTGTAGGTCTTATTTTGATGTCGGCCGGATGGCCGCGTGGTAAAGCTTTGGCTTACCACCCTGGAGGATCCGGGTTCAAATCCGGATCCCACACCGCCAGTTTTTCAGGAGAGGTCCGGGCCCGGCCCGTTGAACCCCATCCTTCAACCATCCGGTTGACCCCATCACAGGTGTTGGCCAGCCTGTGATGGGCTCTACAAGTGGCCGCCGCCAGATACAATATATCCCATGAGGATATGGCGGCGTAATCTAATTAACCTAACCTAACCTTATTTTGATATGCTATTAAAAAGCTATAACTCCAAATTATACAATGAAACTTAAGAATTGTGGCAATTCAAAATGTACGTAAGTCCGAAGCACCATAAATCGAAGAAACATAACTCGGGATATGACTGTATTATATAAAACTAAAGTAACAATTTTGTTGTCTATTGATTGATAATTATGTTCATTCATCATGAGTATATCAAGTCACCGCAAAAATAATATCGTTTTTAGTTTTTTTCATTAAGTTTTTTTTTTAATTTTGCATATTTTAAACACCTTACCAATCAGTGAGACTACTAAAGGACAGAGCCAGCTCCAACCACGGACTGCACCCACAACCCGTGGAGGGGGGCCGGATAGTGAAGGATGGGGATCTCCAGGCCGGGCCCAGCATCACGGAAAAACTTTTCAGGAGATACCAAATCCGGGATGCGTACCCGGGTTCCAGATTTGGTGTCTCCTGATACCACTCGGCCATCCAGCTGCCTAGCTTAAGTTTTATGAGGATATAAAAGATAAATCACTTCCTATTGAATAATTTAATCAAACATTATATTCTCTATTTTCGGCTGCCTAGCTTATATAAAAGATAAATCACTTCCTATTGAATAATTTAATCAAACATTATATTCTCTATTTGAAACAATAATACTCTCCCAACCTTGTGAAAGTTTTAAAAATTTATGTTTAGACAAGCTGAAACATGTTTGAATAAATATAACATAAAAAAAGACATTTCTTTTGATTAGGTTAGATTAGATAGATTAAGCCGCCATATCCTCATGGGATTATTACTTTTGTGATAACTGATACATGATTTGACCCTATTTCAAAAAAATGGTCAAAATCAATTCGAGTTTGTCCAGAATACATATTTTGGATAAAATATTCCAAACTGTGTTATATAATATTAAAATAAGAATTTTTGTTGTCTTTTGAGTGGATAATTATGTCCATCTCTCATATCAGGATATCCCAAAAGTAATGTCGTTTTTAGCATTTTGAAAGGACATAAAAGATAAATCACTTGTTAATTTAATCAAGTATATATTCTTTATTTGAATCAATAATACTCTTCCAGTGTTGCGAAAGTTTTAAAAATTCATATTTAGACAAGCTGAAACATGTCTGAACAAATACAGTATAAAAAAGACATTACTTTTGGGATAACTTGATGCACTGAGAATATAGTCAAAATCAATTCGAGTTTGTCCAGAATACAGATTGTGGGGCCCAGACCAAGATACATAAATGAGATTTATTTATATAAAAAGTACATGTTATTTTTAAACAAATATATAGTGTATTTATTGTTAGTAGATTTCTCAAAATATTTATTTGATCTATTAATCATTTTAAGAAGTCTCAGTTCATATTTTTGTTTATGGAATAAGCAAAAATATGAAGTGAGTATTTATTATTTAATAAATACAGAATAATGACGTATCAATAGTTTTTGAGTATTAATAGCCAAACTAGTAAAAACGAATTATTTAAATTATTCAGAGAATTTAATTTCACTCATTTTTAATGAATGTTTTTAAACTAGATCCTGCAAATAAAATTAATAGTCATTATAAAAATAATTATTTAAACAATACAATAATTTATAAAAATAAAATAGTTTGTTTTTTTAGAACAGTGATGAAAATGTTGATAAATTATAAACTTGAAATTTTATTATTTTTCCTAATATTTTTAGACTTAAATATATTTATGCATTATTAAAAATTAATCTGCAACTTTTTTTATAATAAATTGATGTGAAATACTTGCAATTGAAAAGCCATTTAATATGTTTAAAAAAATTGTTTATCCTGTAATCATATTGAATTCAATTTAAAGTACTGAAATATATCTTTATTATTTTTTTTATCATTAACCAATCACTTCCTTAACTCTATACAGTAGGTGATAGTTAATGAACAGTTTGGATAATAACACTTTTTCAAAAGATTTTTATGTTCGGTTAACTAACACATGTTCAGATAATGAACATTCACAGAAGAAACTATGGGACCTGCGGACTGATGGAATGACAGCTCAGCCCGATGGCTGAGTGGTAATGCTGTGGCTTAACATTCTGGAGGATCCGGGATCCCACTCCTCCAATTTTTCAGGAGGGATCTGGACCCAGCCTGTTGAAATCCATCCTTCCGGTTGACTCCATCATGGGTGTTAAGGGATCTGGGCCTGGCCCGTTGAAACCCATCCTTCCGGTTGACTCCATCATGGGTGTTGGTGACCTGTGATGATGTCGGCTCTATAAGTGGCTGCCTCCAGATAAAAATATTTCATGGGGATATTTCGACTTAACTAACCTAACGGAATGACAGGCTTGCACGTTTGTGGACTTATGTTTAACAATGGAAAAACAGTAATTTTTCCCGATTAAAATGAACTTGGAGACAACGTAAAACAAATCAAAGACGATTAAAATGAACTTGGAGACAACGTAAAACAAATCAAAGATTTATTAATTAAAATGAACTCAGAGACAACTTAAAACAAATCAAAGATTTATTAAGTTAGAGAGAGATTTTACAATTTTTGGTGTTAGAATGGCACCCATACCAAGTTAGTAAGAGAGAGATTTTACATTTTGGTCTTAGAATGCACCCATACCAAGATTGGTCTTAGAATGACACCCATACCAGGTTAGGAGACAACGTAAAACAAATCAAAGATTTATTAAAGAAGGTAAGAGAGTGAAGACAATGTAAAACAAATCAAAGATTTATTAAAGAAGGTAAGAGAGAGAGACAACATAAAACAAATCAAAGATTTATTAAAGAAGGTAAGAGCTCAGAGACAATTTAAAACAAATCAAAGATTTATTAAAGAAGGTAAGAGAGACGAAGACAACATAAAACAAATCAAAGATTTATTAAAGAAGGTAAGAGAGAGAACAATTTTTTGGTGTTAGAATGGCACCCGTACCAGGTTAAGGTCAACAGGCTTAAACAAATCAAAGATTTATTAAAGAAGGTAAGAGAGAGATTTTACAATATTTATGTTAGAATGGCACCCATACCAGGTTGAGGTCAATAGGCTTGGGGATCCTAGTTAAAATGGCACCCATACCAAGTTAAGGTCAATAGGCTTGAGGATCTCTTGGGGAGATCTACAAATCAAACATTTATTAAAGAAGGTAAGAGAGAGATTTTACAATTTTTTGGTCTTAGATTGCACCCATACCAGGTTGAGGTCAATAGGCTTGGGGATCTCTACCACGGCACATCACCAGGTTGAAGTCAATAAGCTTGGGGATCTTTACAGCAACAATGTTTATAGATTGAGGTCAATAGGCTTGAAGAGATCTACCATGACAATGCTATTAATACTTCCGAAAAATCCTGAAGGAGAGAGAAAAGCAATCGATATTGGGCAGATTCTTTATCGGAGAACACATGAGTATGCTAAGTTTTGTAAATTAAAAGTCATCCGAGAGAAATATCCCCAAATAAAAGTTGTTACCGAACCAGCATTATTGAGAACCGTTGCACTGCGATATATCTGATTTTGATATTATGATACAAGAAGAGTTGATTGCATTGAAGGAGGATGTTCGAGCACAAGTCTTATTTAGAACACATGAGTATGCTAAGTTTTGTAAATTAAAAGTCATCCGAGAGAAATATCCCCAAATAAAAGTTGTTACCGAACCAGCATTATGGACTTTTCCCTCTTCTTACCTAGTGGAAACAGGTTTTAGTCAAATCAATAATTTACTAAGGAAAACAAGAAACAGGTTGAATATTTTTGAACGAGGTGATTTAAGAATTAAGTTAAACAATTTTATGCCAAATATTAAAAACTGAATCAATACATCAAACGCAGCCATCACATTAATTAATATCGAACTTTTGTGCAATTAGAATCTATGATTTTGTTTCTGAAAACTTGTTTATATTTGTAAAATTAAAAATGATAATAGTACAAAAAATAATAAAACATAAATCTAATAAACCATTTCTTTTTTCAAAACTTTTAACTTTTAAACTGTTCATATTCTTAGTTTATTTGTTATCTTTAAGTTATTTATATGCAATTATTTGTATTATGATTATGTTGTATGCTCTATATTATAGAGAAAAATGTAAGGGGTTGATGAAGAAAACCATTCTTTTAAAAGGAGTCGATGCAAGAAAATTTCAAAACTTTTAACTTTTAAACTGTTCATATTCTTAGTTTATTTGTTATCTTTAAGTTATTTATATGCAATTATTTGTATTATGATTATGTTGTATGCTCTATATTATAGAGAAAAATGTAAGGGGTTGATGAAGAAAACCATTCTTTTAAAAGGAGTCGATGCAAGAAAAAGGTTGGGAATCCCTGCTGTATATTAATACACTGCACATTCGATTATGTATGCCCTCAAAATTTTGCTCCTCTTAAGACGGTAGTTCAGATATCAATCGAAGCAGGTTTTTTGTGTAGTTTGCTAATAGCTTTTATTTTTAAATTGTATATTTCATTTCCCTTAATTGTCAAAAATCAGCTAATTATGAAATTTCAAAAATTCCCGATAGATGACAGGGAGTAAATCTTCCAGTCCACATGACGTCTTATATTTTTGTCAACTATAGAGACAATTATTGTTTCAATCGATACAGTATTTTATGTAGAAATGCACGTTTTTATTTTGACTTGTAACCTATTTGTAATTATTGAAAATCAAGTACTGGTGAAATTTTGTAAATTTCCCAATAGATGCCGGCCTGTATATGACGCTTGAATGATATGATGTTACTGATGTATGAAGTAATTATGTCTAAATAAGCTGTCATCATAAGGAAAATTCGAATTTTATAAATTTTTTTAACCCCAAATTGTTGACTAATAATCAACAACTTAGGGTTAAAAAGAATTTAATTATCTAAACACTGAAAATAACTGTACTGAATGTATTCTATAAAAATACCATAAGATTGCAATGTTTATAAAACAAAGTAAAATTGGTACCAATTGAAAGAGGGGACCAAATCATAACAACATCCCTAAAGATCAGGGAAGGATCAATCTTTCAGTTGACTCATGTTTGGGTCAACTGAAAGATTGAATGAAGAGGTTCAATGGACTTGCCCAGATCCACCTAAAAAAGTAAAAGGTGTGCCCAAACTCTGAAAAACTGACTGATATAGGATTTAAGTCCTCGAAGGTGTAAGTGACTGCTTCATTATGTAGTCATTCAGGTCAACTCGGACCTGTTACTTTTGGGCGAACATTACACCAGGTATCAGCCAGTAAAGATATATTTCTTGCTTTATGCTTTGTAAACTCAAAATGTCAAATTTTAAGCTTTTTGCTTCATCACATTTTATGGATAATATTGCAAGGATGTTGAGTCAATCATGGAGTATATTTGATCTTAGGTGTAAATGCACCACTGGTTATACAGGCACTCCTCACTTAATGATCTATCTGTTTAACAACTGCTCAAACTTATGTCCGAGCTTACAACTTTTTTTAATGAAAAATTTGATTTACAACTTCTATTGTATGTAATTCCTCGCACTCGTAGTTCCAAAAATCTGATTAAGAAAAATACTTTGTGCGTAATTAAGATATAAATATCTTTACAGCCATGAGAACTTAAGCAAGTAACTTGTTCTAAATACAGATGCTCTTCACCTTACAAATGAATTACGTTCTGAAAGACCGTTTGTACCATGAATTTGTTCATAAAATGTTACTAGGTTCGCTGTTGACTATGTATATCTCTTAATGATGTTTGTGAGATAAGAGCTACATTATTAAATAAACAATAAAAAAATACTAAAACAAATAAATAATACATTTTAAATACAGTACATTATAAATAGTTTGTGAATGTGGACAACCATCGTTTCGAACTATAACGACTCTATTTCATTGTTAATTCAATAATGACGCTTTTGTGAATCTGGGCCAAGGTTTGTTTGTATCGGCAAAAGTTCATAAGGTGGAGAGCATCTGTCTATACGAACAAGTTACTTGTGCTTACCGACCAATTAATAAGAACGGAACTCGGTTGTTAAGTGAAGAGTAGCTGTACACTATAATCTAAATAATGATCCAATTAGAATTTATTTTAGACAGGAATAAAAGGGATAATGATGCTAGGTCAATATTTATTTCAATAAAATTAAGTGACATACAGAATAATCAACATTGTTTTTATTATATTATTACAGAATTAGACAAAATTTAGGAAAAAATTGAAAATTTAAGGTAGATATTGCACTATCAAAACACAAAACAAATCTGGAAAAACCTGCCATAGGCAGAAGTTTTAAGAAAAATATGTTTATGATGAATGTATAGATGAACAAGATTAAAATATTATAAATGTTCAAATCTAATAATGATACTATATCAATATTCTCTTTTCAAATATAGTAGTGGATTACAAACACTATGCTTTGAATTATTTAAGCTTTGTTCATATAAGTAGAAATTTTTATCATCTTCAAATGAAATTACCTACAACATTTGATTTTGTTTTCATTTTTGTTTTTAGACAATATACAATATATTTAAGTATTAACATTATTTTAGATAAAATTATTTCCTTTTATAACATTTTCATAATCATTTATAAATTGAAATATTACAACATACAACTCTATGGAAAAGGGATAAAAAGCAAAAATTATTTGCAGTTATCATCATATTTATATTCATACATACATACATACAATTTTTATGTACAATTCAGAAAAAAT
This sequence comes from Olivierus martensii, assembly GCA_000484575.1. Classification (NCBI taxonomy): domain Eukaryota; kingdom Metazoa; phylum Arthropoda; class Arachnida; order Scorpiones; family Buthidae; genus Olivierus; species Olivierus martensii. Next base: position 74,524 of record AYEL01076903.1, read on the forward strand.
TTTCATTTTGCTTACAGATAATGGTAAAACATATATCTGCTTTCAACAAATGAAAAAATTAGTATTTACCTTTGCAACCATTTATGCATCATGAATCAAGAATCAAAACTTTCTTGTTCAAAATCCAATAATTATAAACATTTAAAAATATTAATATATATTTACAATTTAATTTATTTACAAATTTCAAATATGCTAAGTTCAATATGCTCTGATTTATTGTCTTTAAAATATATTATTAAATTTCATTATCAAATTATAATTTTAACAGAGCTTATAACAATAGGTTTTTTTATATAGAAATTTCTTTTGTTTGGTCTGAAATTTGATTTAATAATAAATAAATGTATCATTTTTGACAATTTTAAATTTATCTTTTGCATACAATGTATTGCTGACACAAACATTCATCACAGAGTGCATTATATAAATATTTTTCTTTTTTTTTTAAGTTGGTTGTAATACCTGATTGATTAAAACATACATTGGATCTCTTTCCCCTTCATAAGCATGGAGTGCAAAAGGCATTTTGAGATGGGAATAACTGGGGATATATCCCCCTTCAGCTTTGCAATATTTTAGCTGCTGACATAGAAAGGTGGAGAATACACGGTAAGACACATGCCTTCAACCTTTTTCAGTAGATAATGAAATCAAAATTATGAGGAAGAAATTAGGTTTCCAGCAAAATGTGCCAATGACATACTTGTTCTCCTTTGTTCTCTCTCATATCATTCCAATGTGCTAATTCTTCCTCTCCACTACTATTTAGACCAAGAGAAAACCATCCAATCATTTCTTTGCGCTTCATGCTACGCTTATTATATACTGATACCATTAATGTTACATCAGGTAATTGAAATAATGCAACCTATAAATAATATAGTTTCATCTTAAGTTAATTTAAGGAAAAAAATGTCTATTTATCAATTTTAAATATAACTTACTTGAAATACAAAAGTTTCTTTGAATAGAGGGTTCGGTTGTCCTCTTCGTACTGATGTTTTACTTCTTGCAATTTCCTGACCAGTTGATGAAACCAAAGATAACTTTACATATGTATCTAAATGATAGATATAACCATATAAGTGAGATATATGTTATGTGTACATAAGATATTTCAAATAAATATACTAGTATGTAGTCTTTATATTGCTTAATATTTTTTATGAACATTTCAATGACAATTTTTATCATAATTAGGATGAGTTTTCAGCTCATCAAATTAAAATTCAGATAAAATTTACAGTTTAAAAAATATCAGTTAAAATTTAAAAGTTATAAAAATTTGTTTTCTATTTAAAAGAAGCTTGTACTCATTGCATTACAAATTTTTTTAATTTGATTTAGCTTAGGCTTTGATTTAGATGTCACAATGATGTCATCATTGTGACATCTGTGCTGGCTGAATTGATGTTGAAATTAGACAAAAAAACCAATATTTCCAAATGTTAAAAACTGAAAAATAAATGATACATTCAGAAAGTAGGCGATTTTAATTCATGCTAAAGTTGCTTATTAGTTCATTAATCTTTATTAAAATACTCTTCTTTTACATTTATTATGTAAATTTTAAAAATTTATATATTAATGTGAGGAATCGGAGTTCGAATTATATGTAACTTATCCTTCTCTGTCTCCATCAGTCATATATAGGTCAAACGGGGGAGAAAAGAAAGAAAAAAAAGGGGTTCTGTCAAACAACTCCGAAGAAATACGACGACATTATAGATGGTATTTTGATCAGCTCGCAAACTTCATCCACAATAACAATAAATCTTTGAGAATGTTTACATTAGGTTCTGCCAAATAGTTGCAAATCGGACACCTGGCTCGGCGAATGTTCAAGAAATAAACATCTTGGCTCTCAGCCTGGGAATAAGGGTCAAAAAGGGTCATGGATATTCAAGTGCCAATGCACCCTCGATCGAGGCTTGTTCCATTATTTTCCAGATCTGCTCATTCATGGCCACCGCTTTCGTCGGATTTCACAACCACGCTCTATTACTTCGTCTATTCCAGCCTAGTAGTTCACTGGTGTTACGATGATTTCCTTTATCTTCTTCAACTTTAGATTGTTGATTTTATTTTATTTTTTGAGAATAACAAACCATCTTTCCCTGGATACGAGATTCCCCTGTTCTAGTCTTTGGAAATCTTGTTCTTTGGAATTTGTTGACATCTCGAGTATAGTCTACAGTCGTCTCTTCGAGACTTCTCCTTTTGTGTGTGTCTTCAATTTCAGTTTAGGTGAACTAAAGACTGTGAAAGAGAAACTAAAGACTGTAAATTTTGGACATTGACCAGTACAGGTATCATATTTTTTTTTTTTTTTTTAGGAGATTTTTCGCTATGTGACGGCTTCTTGAGTAGTCTCAATTGCGGATCTCCGCTGTATAATTAATCTGTGCCGCAGTACCTCTACAGAGTATAATGACAACAGAATATTTAGCAATTAAATTACAAAATACTTTAAATAGCAAACTATATGTATTATTGAAAATTAACACAGATTATGAGGTAGATGAATAATGTTAGTAAGTTAATTAGATAAAAAATTATATTAGTAGCATCTTATCAGCTAAGATTAGTAATGCTATTATGATTAGTAAAGATTAGTTAAATATAAAAATTCGAACATTAAACAATAATAAACCGTGTGGAGATAATTTTAATAAAATGGGAAAGAGCGACATAAGTTTTCTTATGGAAAGTTAGATCAGATTTAGAACAGGGCCAAGAAAGTCCAAATTCCTTACAAATTAGTTTGAGGGACAGTTTCTGATGATCAAATTTAGCACAGTTAAATCAGATGTGATCGATGTCCTCAGTTACCTGACAGGAGTCACATTGGTTAGTATGACAGTGTCCAAGAGGATACAGGTAACTTTTCGTCGGAAAATGTCCTGAAAGAAACTGGGAGACTATTGAATCGATGATGATATTTCCAGAATCGAAAATTCGACCCCCCTTATAGTGACCCCCTAATTTGGAAGTGCTAAGTCCAAAAATGTAATTATTTTTTTTACCACTGAGGCCCCGCTATTGAGATATGAGGCCCCAAAGTTGGGACCTATCAGTTGAATTTTTTAAGTAATTTTAGCTGATAATTTCGAAATTCTAATGAATTTTAATGTGATTTTACATTCCGAATCGAATACAACCATTTCCGTCGACCTATGATCTACCTTTATGAAACTATACAATTTTTTTTATTTTCACTGTTTTTATCAGTCCTGAATCTCTGAAAATTCTGTTTTCTCAATTTTATTTAAAAATTTTAGTCGAGGTCATCACAATAATCCTAAATTATATATCTCTAATACCATAAATGCTAAATGTAATAAAATATAATGTTATAAGCAAGTTTACAACGAAATGCCTCCGTTTTATTTCAAATACGAATTCGAAAAGCAGGCTGAGTAATTTGCTCTCCTACTGGCAATTTATCAGGAGTGATAAAAACAGTGAAAATGAAAAAAAATCACATAATTTCGTAAAGGTAGGTCATGGGTCAATAGAAATGGTTGCATTCCATTCGGAATGTAAAATCACATTAAAATTCATTAGAATTTCAAAATTATCAGCTAAAATTACTTAAAAAATTCAACTGATAGGCCCCAACTTTGGGGCCTTGTATCTCGATAATGGGGCCTCAGCGGTAAATAATGATTACATTTTTGGACTCAGCACCTCCAAAATTAGGGTGTGTGCACTATAAAGGGGGGTCGAATTTTTGATTCCGGAAATATGATACCCCGGAGAACAAAAAACCTTATAGTATATTTCTCCTCTCATTGTAAGATCTTGATTCACATGTATCGTGATGGAGATCTCTCTCTAAATAAAGGAAGTTGTTCTTCGATGAATATAGTCTTTGTGTCAATTTGCCGAACTGCACAATCATTATCCGTAAAGTCACTCTATGCTCCTATAGAGAAGTATAGACATGACTTTGAATGCCGCCATGTTTCAGACATCTAGTCTAATGCAAAGATTAAATATAGATACCAATTCAAAACAGAATTCCCTTTTTCCTGTTATATCATACATAATTAAAATTGATACGAAGGTAGCAATCATACTGGTTACTCAGAATTATTTATTATTATTCTGCCTTAAAAATAATAAAAAAATGCCAGATAAAAAATTGGAAATACACACTGTTTTATAAGTTAGTGATATTTAGATATGGTAGAAAAAATATACAGGGTGTTTCAAAATGAATAACGGGGTTTTGAGTCTTCGTAATATTTATTACATTTAATTTAGTTATAAATAATACATCAAATGAAAGAGCAACTCGAACAGTTTTTCCTACAAGTGTTCAATGTGAACACCTTTTACACATCGAATTGATAGGCGAGTTCTTCCCAAACCTTGATCAGTGTGTCTGGAGTAATTGTTGCAACAACTGCTTCAATCCTGTTTCTTAACTCGGGTAGGTTAGCTGGTAGCGGAGACACATACACATTATCCTTTATGAACCCCCAAAGGAAAAATTGCACAGCGTCAGATCGGGTGAAAGTGGAGGCCATGCGAAACAAGCTCTGTCATTCAGCCCCTTGCAACCAATCCAGAGCTCGGGTACAACAATGTTTAACCAATCACGTATTGAATTATGCCAGTGAGGCAGTGCACCATCTTGCTGCCAAATAAAGTTCTCTGGTTCAGCTTCCAATTGAGGAAAGAGCCATAGCTCTAGCACATCAAGATAAGAAACACCAGTTACAGTTGCTTCACCAAAAAAGAAAGGCCCATAAACTTTCCACCAGGATATGGCATAGAAAAACAGTGCATGAGCATGCACACAGGTGTACCAACAAAACTGTTTGAGTTACTCTTTCATTTGATGTATTATTTATAACTGTAAGTTAAATATAATAAATACTACGAAGCCTCAAAACCCTGATATTCATTTTGAAACAATGTTACCAACAGTGCTAAGGAAACAATGGCTGCCAAATTTTCATGCTAGAAATTACACTGTATAAATCAACTAAGTAACATTTTATTTTTATAAGTTACTTGGGAAAGTTTTAAAAATAATTTGGGCAATTGATGTACTTGACTTGTTTTAAAATTATTAAAAAGGAACTTGAACATTTTAATACATAAATAATACATAAGACAATAATTAATAAATGATTTGGGCATTTTATTTTATAAATAAAACACTTAATGAATTGAGACAGCATTTTTAATAATTAATTGAGACAGCATTTTTTAATGCTGTCTCAATTAATTAAGTGTTAATACTTCAACCATACTTTATACTTACACTCCCATACTTCAACTTCTACATTTTATGTTTCCATTTTTTTCTTTTAATTGGGCATTTATTTTCCTGATAATGAAATAAATCCTTGTTTTATAATATTGTTCAATTAGATGTTAAATTATCCCAATGTTGTTTTTCATATTTGTAAAGCTTTCAATTGTGAATTTATTATGCAATATCTCTTTTTCATGTTTTTTTATTTCTTGTTCTAATTCCATACACAAAAATGGAATTAGAACAAGAAATAAAAACATCCACAAAAAATGATCCACTTGTTTATTTGAAGCAAAAACAAGTGGACGATTTTTGGAACTCAGTGGCTTAAATTCTTTCCTTTATATAAAAGATACTTCTTTACAAAGCAAAGTCTTTTCATCATCAGTAACATATAAAACATGCCTACAATGATCACATAACTTGAATTTCTTCATTACATTGTGAATAATATTTCCTGCTATATAATAAACTTATTCTTTTTCCATATCATCCATATAAATAAAATTGTAATTTTCTTCATCTTTGCTAGCATCCTGTACAAAATAACATTCTGTGGTGTTCTCACAACCAAGTATTTATTCAATATCGTCAGGTTTGTCATTTGCAGCATCATATCCTATGTTCATATCTTTATCATTTTCATTTAAAAGTGTAAAATCAATTAAATACTGGGAATCATCATGAACATAACTTCCAGCATGACTTGGCTGAAAGAACTGAGAAATGGTAACAAGGTGCAATATATGTTTAAATTCCTTACAGGGTGCACAGAATTTTTACATCTAATTGTAGAAAAGAGATTTTCAAGAGCATCTTGACTTAATCAACATTATAAATTTATATTTCTTATCTATGCAATATTGCAGAAGATCAAAAGTTGGTTGCTAACAGGACACCTGATTGAGTGGGCTTCCAATGTTTTGTTTCCCCTATACATAAACATGAAAACAATTTCATAAATCTATTTAGAAATTTTTCAGTTTCTGTCGTATGGGAATTGTCATCTGTTCATAAACTCATGCTCACAATGTCTAGAAGTCATTATAGTATACCACTGGTGCAACTCTAAAAAACCATGCAGTTGTTAAAACATCAGGAGAAAGCTTTTTATGTTGAACAGCACTTTCAAGCGCTGCAGAAGTTGCGTTATTGATTAGCGACACTGCAAGACCCACTTTCATTTTTTCAAAATGATTTGGTTTCAAAATATTTGCTGATAATCTTGGAGCTAACTCAAGTTCCATTTCTTGGCTAATTTTAAATACATCAACAACATGCTGATAGGAACTTTCAACTTTTCTCATACTCTCTTTTCTTTTTCTCACTTCCTTTCTATTTCCAAGGTTAAACCAATGAGTATAGCCTTCTGTCTCTTTGTCTTCATGTCAGCATCAAGCTTGTGATAGTAAGTTTTATTATCAACACAGTCACTTCCATAAACTGTGTGAAGAGATTAACTCTGACCTATTCTGTTATTATTTTGTTATGCTCTCTTATTATTTATCATTATTTTCAAAATTATCTAATGTATTATATTTTAGTTTAAGACTTCCACATTCTCCATCTCAATATTTTGCAATCATATGTTACGGACGGACATCCATCTTCCAGACGAGCTTTCTCGGGTAATGACGTCATCATCTAATCTAAATAAGTTTTACCACTGATCCTTTGTATTGATGTTTTGTTCGGTATATAATTAAATTGTAAAGAGGATGACCCTATCGATGTTTTGTTCGATATATAAATGAATTGTAAAGAGGATGACATCAATGTTTTGTTCAGTATATAATTAAATTGTAAAGAGGATGACATGAATGAATACTTCTGTAAGCTAATCAATTTAAACTTGTTACATGTATTTATGTAAATGAAGCAACACGAGACTGTATGTCACTCGATATAAAAGCTGACCCAACCAACGACTCAACGAGTTGTTGTATCGATGTAAGGTTGGTTAAGTGACATTGGAATTCTTGTAAAGATCTATAATTTGCTTGAAGTTTGAATATCGGTGGTGGAGATAATAGATTTTAGTAGTATTTAAGGTTTGTTCTTGTGAATAGTTGATTTTTGATATCTGAATTGGATTAAACAAGTTTTGTTGACTAATTGCTTGTTGTGTTATTATCGTTTCAATAAAGCATTTATTAACACTTTTGTAAGAGTCTTTTGAGTTTAATAAATTTATATTTTTTGTTATTTAACTTGTTTGAGAATTTATTCAATTTATTTCGTGTAAGTTCTAACATCATCTTGTTGTCTTCAATCTAACACTTGTTTGTTACTTATAGTTGTAGGTTTTCTATTTTGTTTTGCCAGTTAAACGTTAGTTGTTGTTAGATCGTTTTTGATTTCATTATATTTCATTTAGAAAATAGTGAAAGACCTGAGTTCAGGCCGAACTCTGGATTGCAGAGTCGTTAGAACCGTTAGGTTTAGTTATAATAATTATTATTGATATGCATTAGAATTTGCGACTTTGCAACTGTGAAATATGATTTGTCATCCATCACAACCAAACAATCAGATTTTGCCTTGAAAATGCCTCTATAGCTTAGCTTTTGTTGAATTATTTGCATTTCAGAATATTTGGGTGCCAAAATACTTTATTCCTGTTGAATATTCTTTTCTTTTGAGATTTAGTTCACATTGGATTGGCTAATGTTGAATTTTCTTACCAATTTTCACTGGGTTTAACCAAATGTCCTAACAGTCAATTCTTTAAGATAGGCCTTCTTTGCTTCAATCATCTTTTTAGGCTTTCAACTAGAATCAGCACTTTTTTTTTCCTATTCTCAATCCTTCTAATAATGCTATAAACTGTACTTCTTTGTATCTCTATCTTCATGAAATGATTGACAGTGAACCATGTTTTATGTTCTGTATTTTCCAAGTAAACATGTGTCAATGACTTTTTTCTTACTACACTAAGACTGCTTAACATTGCTTTATTTAACACTGTTTCAATATAAAACAGTTTTTTCAAATTCTATATTTTTTATTGATTCACTTTGGCATGGTTTTTCAAACTGTTATACTCATATAAATCCAAAATTGTACTAATTTGTTGCTTTGATACTTCTATGCCATCTCGCAATGCATTTGATATCAATTCAGTGCAGTACATACAAAAGTCTGCTGCGGTCACAAACATGCGGTTCACATTTATGATCATTCAACAACGTTATTTTACAGTTAAAGTTTAGCTACTATTATGGAAATTATAGATCAGTTTATACAAAATGATCCAAATTTTGATAGAAGTTCAAAGACAAGTCAAAGTGTCATGAATGTGATGTCTTGCTATTGACAGTTGCTTGCTGAACGAAAGAGGAAAAGGCAAACGATTTTTCATTAGACAATTCTTAATAAAAAAACAAAATGTATCAAATGAGGAAGAACCTTCCTCCTCACAAACAAATTATTTACTTGAATATTTTTGATTTTCATGAATGATTTCCTCATCCAAACATAAATTATTTACTCGAATATTTTTGATTTTCATGAATGATTTGAACCTTCTTCATCATGAACAAATTATTTACTTGAATATTTTTGATTTTCATGAATGATTTATGACAAATTATTTACTTGAATATTTTTGATTTTCATGAATGATTTATGAATCCTTCCTCATCACAAACATAAATTATTTATTTGAATATTTTTGATTTTCATGAATGATTTATGAATATAAATTGATATTAGCAATAAATATGGCTATAATTAATGTAATGCAATAGTAATAATATATATTACAAAATAAAAAAAGGTAACGTATATTTTTTTATTCACTGTCCCATTTCACCTATTCCCATATGTGTTAAGATGACCTCGTTTAATGCTGTTTCATTTAGCACTTAATTTTTTGGAACGTATTCCCTGCGTTAAATGGTATTTTACTGTACTTTCATTTAATGTCTCCATCTTTGAAATAATGAACTATTTGTTTACTTTGGTTGCAATAGAGGCGTGTTTAGAATGGATTATGCATGAGTGTATCTAATTTTTTCAACTGGATTAATTTTTGTTTGTTTCTAAAGAAGAGTAAAATTGCCAGATTTTTAATGATAACACCCATACTGCCCATTTAATATCCTTGAAAGCATTATCTTTATAGGAGAAATGTGCTTTATCATGTAGCAAGGGATGTTTTTATTTTTTACAATCAGGAATTTTGACAATAAAATTTTATCAAATACTGTTTCACTTATGATAGCTATTTTCTTTTTTCAAGTACAGTGATACCTTGGTTTATGAACACAATCTGTTCCTTGACTCTGTTCGTGATCCGAAAAGTTCGTAATCCGAATCAATTCTTTCATTCATTTCGATACGTCTTTAAAAAAAAGTAAAAATTCTTTACTAAAACATATAGTAAAGAATTTCTCGTTTACGAATGGCAGCGCGCTCTCAGTTTGGTTTTTTTTGGGTCCCCCCCTCAGATGTCTGTAATGTGAATGTAATAAATAAGAATAAATACAATAATCTATTAATAAAAATTCGCCCCTCGTATGTCTGTAATGTGAATGTAATAAATAAGAATAAATACAATAATCTATTAATAAAAATTCGTTATTAAATCTAAATTATTATTTAATTGTTAATAAAAATTTGTTGTTAAATCTAAATTATTATTTAAAATATTTAGCTGTGCTGCCAAATTTCAAAATATCAAAATGTGTTCCTCAACCCAAAAAAGGTTGAGAACCACTGAGTTAGACTACCAAAATGACAGCAATTTCCAATTTCAGGATGCATATAACTTAACTAATTTAGAAGAATTATTGGGGCACCTTAACCAAATTTAAATAATTAACTATTAATCCAACAGATGGTGGCACTGTAGTGTAATTAATAAAATATTTATTAATTACACAGTTTAATTCTAAAATACAGATAGGCCTCGATTAGTGTGAATAATGGGTCCCACAAATTTCTCACACTATTCGAAGTATTAACTATATGCAAAATATGGTAATTGGGTTCTTGCTTTGTGAGATTCTGGCCATTAGCCAACCTCACAATGAATACTCACAATAATAACTGTTTAAGAAATTTTTATTTTCATATTTTATATTGTTGTTCATCATCTAAATTAATAACTTACCAGAAACTGCATCTCATATCATCATCAAACCAACCGCCAAATCGAAAGCGGAAGTTGAGCGCCACTTTTATGTCCTCAATCACACCATTTTTTTCCTGTAGCATAATCACTTTCGTTTCCTGTTTTATCGTCAGAAATGTTCTTCCTTTTATCAGTTTCGATTTCGTTTCCTGTTTTATTATCAAAAGTGTTCTTTCTTTTATTCATTTCAATACGTCTTTAAAAAAAAGTAAAAATTCTTTACTAAAACATATAGTAAAGAATTTCTCGTTTTAACTACTGTATACATACAATATAGTAAAAAAGAGAAAATTCTTTACTATACAGTATGTATATCGTATATGTTTTACTATACTGTATGTATACAATAACAAAGCTGAATAATAGTAATGTTAAATAGCTAATGGCAAAGAGCCCATCTTTCTGGTGTTTCACCCCTTAAAGCGAAGTGTCTGTTCTTGGATTGCTCCTCGTCCAGTTTTACTAACCAAAAATTAACATTAATTTGTTAATTGGCATCATAAAAGGGGACGATTGCTACTCGTCCAGTTTTACTAACCAAAAATTAACATTAATTTGTTAATTGGCATCCAGACATTTGTTAGTAAGACTGGTCTATGCTTAATGCATTAATCAAATATTTGCTCACACTAAGTGTAAAACGGTATCATTTTTACATCAATCGAATATTTACTCGCACTAACTGAAAAACGGTATCATTTTTATAAATCGCACTAATAGAATATCGCATTATTCGAACTCGCACTAATCGAGGTCTACTTGTATTTCACTAGGAATAAAATGTGGCTAGTTTTTGGATTTGGTTTAAAAAAAAAATCCCTAATTAAATTGAATTATGTTATATTACAGTCTTTAGTCTTTGAACAATTAAGCAGAAACAATACTTATATTTTATAAAAAACATTTTTTTTAGTCAGAGATATAAAACTATAATCATTTTTAGTGTGACACCACAATTGATGACTCTCTCCCCCTTACATCATTTATCATCCCAAATCTGCAACACTTCTTAAGAGTATGACATAATTTATGAATACCAAAGTATTTTTTCAAGATTTGATTATTTACCTCTTCTATTTTTGATCTTTCATTTTCTTGTTCTTCAAATGTAGTTGCTTCTTCTATAAGACGCCACCTTGATTGATTAGAATTTAATATATATTAGAGATGTTTCTATTAATTTTTAAATTTCATTATTATTGAATAAATATAAAAATATTTTCTCTTATACTTTTAAAAATCACTTTGAAGCCAAAGTAATATTACTGAACATGAAGTGTCTATTATCATTTTCATCTTACATCTGAGAATTTTGGTAAGTGACAAAATGTATTTAACAGACAGTATACTTTTCAGTAATTACCAAGCTATTGTTGGAGTAAGAAGTAAATTTTAGTTATACATTTAAACTCTAATCAGAGATTATTAATACATTGATGATAAATATGATTATGTCAGTAATGAATATGAAGTTGAATAATAATGTGAGGATTAATCAGAGATTATGAACACATTGATGATAAATATGATTATGTCAGTAATGAATATGAAGTTGAATAATAATGTGAGGTCCAGGAGTCCTCAAACAGTATCATTCCTCATTTCAATCAAATTATAAAAATATACTAAAATTTGGATGTAAAAACAGATTGTTTAAAAAAGAAAATGATTGTTTTTAGATAATACTACTGATAAAAATTTATTAATTTTTGGCAAACGACAAACTCCTCTTTTTGCAACTTAATTCTTTGTCAAAGACATGGGAGGCTACTACTAACAGTTCCTTCTCAAGAGAATAAATACTGCTAGTTCCTTATTCAAAACAGGAGGAAAGAGGAAGAAAAAAGAAAGAAGGGGAAAGTTATAATTAGCAAGGAGAAGAGAAAAGGATTAATAAAAAACCATGTTAGGAGACAAAACATAACTCATCCCATCAGGGGCAGCCAACAAAGATGAATTGTATTAGGGCAAGTGAATTAATTGGTATTTAACTTGTGATTTATTAGAAAATGAACACTTAGAAGAAGAAATTCTCTTCCTCAGGTATGTGGTCAGGAAGGCAAAAGCATAGTAAAATTGTAATAGTTCTAAATTGTTATCTTGTCATTAGCTGTTAAGCATAACTGTTCCAATGGCTTTGATATTATGGCATCTAACTCTTGGTACTGTTTCTTATAAAATTATTATTATTATATTGGGGTATGTCAATGTGAGCACGAAATAACTCCGGAGCATGTAAAATGATATTAATAATATTTTTCCAAATTTAGTCTATCATTTATTAAAACAATTTAGCACAATGCAAATAAAACAGCTATACTCTTCTATTTGCATAGTGTTAGAGAGAATCTTGAAATACAACAGGTAATGTCAGAATGCAAAAACAATACATCCTACAGTTTAGTAATGCATATTGTCAGAACCATATTTAAATTTATTAAATATATTTCAAAATCTCAATTTTGACAAATTTTAATCTTTTAAGGCAAGACAAATTTTTTCAGATAAGTTATTTCAAATGAAAAGAATATTTCTTCTAATGCCAAAATTTGTTAAAAAATGAGCTCCTGAAACATCTGTCTTATGCATTAATATTGGAGTAATAATAGAAATGCCATTCTTATAATCAAAATGGTAATTTCTTAGTTAAATTTTAAAGTTATATAAAATATTTTTTCAAATGTAAAAGAATAAAAAAAATTTGCTGAATTTTGATATTATGAAAATTAAGTTTTAATATTGATATAAATTGTCATTACTAAATAATATATATAAATACTTATGCAAGATAAAGACCAAATATATTTAATTGTAAATAGTGTATACATAGTATAGGAACTCCTTAACTTAAGATTTACATTTTTGACAATGTTACCTAAATCAAATCCATGTATGAAAATTATTATGGTAAAATTAAAAGCATTATATGCCAAATGTAGCCTACTTATAAGACAGGAGATAAAATATAACAATTGTAATATGATTCACCTGTATAATTTATATCATATTTTGACAGTTATTATGATAAATAATAGCAGTAAGTAACTTTTGATATTAAAGTTAACATTATCAAGAGTAATATTAAATTATTCTTAATATATTAAATTATGATATCTTATTAAAAAATTTTGGCATAAAAAATATTTTAAAAAAGTGAATTTACATAAAATGAATTTATGTAAATTGGCGAGCACTTATATAGATGAATGAGAAGAAAAATTACCAGGTGCTCTATTCAGTGATACATTATGGAAATGACTTCCTTTAATAACTTCAACAGATAAACGTCCAGTTGTTCCATTGTAAGCTAATCCCAACAATAATTCTGGAAGTCCACCATGTTGCATAGAATGAGTTGAACCTGTGCTATCACTTCGAGCTAAACTGGATATATCTGTCTTAGAATCAGAATGCTAAATGTATAATACAAATGAATGCTTAATTAGAATAAGACTTTCAAAAATTAAATTACAACAATTTATTTTCTAAGGTTAATTGACAGTTCATTTTATAATAAAAGGAAACATACTGCAAGATTTGAACGTGGTTCCAGCATGAGCCAAATTGCATTGTTTTCTTCCAAATTCATAGAAGAAAACGGAATTATAGATTCACCAATCAAGTGCTCTCTTCTCATTCGCTCACATCCATATAATCTAAATCGCAGACCCATATTGTTGATTTCCTCTAATAATTATAAAAAATTATATTTACAAATATGAAATTGTATTTGTACATAAAATCTCAAAAAACAAAGTTACAATAGTAAATGACATCATTTTTTTAATAAATCTGTTAAATGAAAATATAAATAACTTTTTTATATTTATTAAAATTTCAAAAGAATTCTTTATAATATTTACCTGGACTAATTCTACTGAAAATGAATGTCTCATTAAACTGAAGATTGCTTCCATTACGAATCTTTGTTTTGTATTTCTGTCGTTTATGAGGTAAAAGCAATATTCTTACCTTTAAAAGAAAATTTTCCCTTTGACTTTTTAATCTTAAAAACTAACTTTAAAGAAATTTTTTTAAATAAATACTTCAACTATTTACCTGTATATGATTTGCACCTCCCCGATCACGAGAAGGAAGATCCTGTGCCTGAATCACATTTACTGTCAATTTTCGAGTTGACATATCATAAGAAAATTTTACTTCTAAAGCACCACATCGAGTGCCTGTTCCTGGTTCTTGATCTCCAAGTGTACTATTTAAATCACTTACATCAAAAAGATGTTCCTAATTTAAAAACAAAATATTAGATAAAATCTGAATAAGAAATTAATTATATTGTACATTTATCTTACATCATTGTCAATCATTGTTTCTTCAAATCCTGAAAAAGTGTGATTAGATACTTCTGGAGAATCTATAATATTTTGAAAGGCACCATTCTCAAAATGATGTGAACTATTATCAGTTATAAGAGGCTGAGAAATAGCTGTAGTATCTTCTCTTGTCTCACCAATGCTAGTTTCACTGGAAAAGGAAGAAGCACTTCCTGCATTTTCAACACGTCCTTTCTCTACAAGGGAAATGGGGTCACCATGGATAACCTTAGCTAAATGATCTTGATAATTGCCTAAATAATATAAATTAAATTTTCTCCCTTAAAAACTTTTGCTAAATATTAGTAGTTTTCTAACAAATGTTTAGATCTATTATGTTTTAAATTACTTTTGATTTTATTTTTTTTGGAAGTTTATTCCTTATTTTATTAAATTTCAATAATATTGAAATAATAATTTAATGCAAAATTATTATAATATCAAATAACAAAAATAAAATATTCTATAACAAACAGTACCAGAAGTAGAGCATTTATCTTGAATAATATTAGATGATGAAAATGTATTCTTTATTGGTTGTCTTCCACAATAAGATTCATCTCCCATTGTACCTCCAACCTTACGTAGACCACTATAAAGACTAGTGGAATGTTGTAATCTTTGCAAAACTTCATCTTCACTGTCAGTAGATGATTCAACTTCCTCATAAGCAAATGCAGTGCCTTATATATAATATTTATCAAATCTTAATTATAAAAGTCATTGAAATGTCTTTTAATTTTTTAAATAAAATTAAAATTATTTAAATATTAATTAAAGATCCTATTTTTAAACAGAAACAATATCAAATTATCCCACAAAAATGTATCATTATTTTAAATGTTTTTTGTATAATGTTAGATTTAGATTTGTTAGTTTATTGTTGGAATTTATTTTCCAGAAGTTGGAAGACTTGATCAGGCAAGACTCTGGAATCTTGCAGAGTTGTGAAAACTGTTAAGTAAATTAAAAATATTGATAGATCTGAATATTACAACTTTGCAGCTTAATATCATTGCATTAGAAAATCTTGGATGCAAAGTTTGGAATTTATTAAGATGATATTTGTAAAATCCAAATACAAACTTTACAAACTGACAAGAAAAATGTCAAGTTAGTGTTGAGAGAACAGTTCATTCACTGAATAGTCCTGTGACATCAGATTCAATATAAAAAATCTAGCTTTTATATTTTACACAAACTAGGATAATAATGATTGAATAATTGATTAAAGCATCATCTATTAGACTAAACTAACAAAAGGACTCTTAGTTTGACTAATATGAGTGCTCTATGGCACTTTTCAGGTAATATTCTCAAACCAGAAGAATCATGTATGTTATTGTCTAACTGTGGCAGTTAGCCACTGACTGATTGATTGTTACATAGTAATGTAACAAAACAATCAATCAGTCACTAAATTGTAATTAAATTTGAAAATCATAGTTTTAATAATAATTCCTAAAATGGTAATAGCTATAGTCTAAATTTCGAATTCATTTATTATTTAAATATAGTAGAATTTCAATAATTTGGGGTGAATAGGGGCCCAAGATTACCTCAAATTATTGATAAGCTTGAGTTATATGGAATATATTTTCAAAAAATGAAATCTGAAATGTATGGTTTTATTTATAACACTTGTATTGTACAGTCGGTTCCATAAAGTTTTGTACCTACCTCATAGGGGCTAAGCTCACCGGAAGCGTATCGTATTTATTGTTAAAAATATAAGAAACTGCATCTTTACAGAAAATAATAGAAAGTATTACTGTTTTTTCTAAATCATAAATTTAGAAAAAACACTGCACAATAAGGCATTTTAAAATAATTTAATTTGAAAATCGTATATTGTTCCCATACAATATAAATCATAAATGAAAAAAAGAACATATCAGTTTAAATATCAATTTTTTATATAAATTATAATTATATAATAAAATATGATTTAAAAGCAATTTTCTATTAGAATAATGATTTAGAAAAAACACTGCACAATAAGGCATTTTAAAATAATTTAATTTGAAAATCGTATTAAAAAAACACCCAACACAAAATCGAATTCTGAACTGTTTCGAGTCACTGCCTCGAATATGACGTCATGCGCAAACCGATCAAATTTTGGTTTACGAAATAGCACACCTTGTATATTTCCACCATGGTCTTTAAAGCCAGTACTGCTTCCAAGATTAGAAAAGACTTCAGATTGCATATATTACTGGATAATATAATACAGAATTTAAAACATATTTTTTAACTATTACTAATTAAAGTTTTTGATAAACAATGATAAATTTACCTGCAAAGGTTATATCACTTACATCAACACAGCTTATACAATGTAATCAAGTCAGAAACACGGAAAATTTAGATCCGAAATGGAAATCTTAATTGAACATCGTCATAACAATATATAATTGCTGTATTTATTTATAAAATTTTATTAATTTTATTTATACATACTCTGTGCTTGTGTTTATAATTGCATAATTTTATAAGTTCAAATGCTTTTCAAATATAACATATAAAATTATAATGTCAATTATTCTTTTAACTGTTTAAAATTTGAAGATGGCTTTTGCTGAAAACTCTAATTTTGCTTTAATTCTAATTAAAGCAAAATTTTTGTTAAAATAATGTAGAATTTATTATTAGCTAAATTGTTGATAAAAGTTTCAATTGAAAATATTCATAAATTACATTAACTTTTTCGTTAGACTATATCCTTTCTTTCCGTTAATGGGAGAAAGAATTATTTTCTCCAGACATAATTTAAGATTGGCTTAGTCTTCTGTGAATCATTTATAAAAGATATTATGATATCATAATGAAATTGATAATATTATGTATTTTTATCATCGTGTCTGCAGTAATTTTTCCCATGCTGTTCAACCGATTTCTAAAAACTTTATATCCATAATTGAAATACAGTACAAAGTCGTTGGTTATTCACAATATTTAGTATTTCAATAGCATGTTTTGATGTGCCAGATATAGAATATAATAGAACTAATAATTTCGAAACTTCTATTAAGAAACTAATATAAAATGAGATTTAATACATTCAACAATTTTCCATTTTTTCAGTTCTAAAATATAAAAAGATAAGTGTGTCATTAGTTCATACTGATATAATAAAATACTATATATCCATAAATTAATAAATGACGTGGCACTAGAATACTCCATCACTTAGTAACCTCCAGCTAAAAAACAACAAAGAAAAAATGTTTTAAATCAGATTTTTCTCCTATTTATTATATTTTTGATTATTGAAAATTACATTTATATTTAGTATATTTAATTTTATAATATTTTGAATTGTGTATTAGTTTCATTAAATAATTTCTTTGTGAATTTAAATTTTTTAGAGTGCTTTTGGTATATCTTGAGAATTTTACCGCATGTCTAACATTATCTTAAAAATTATTTATCTTAATTATGGAACAAATAGCGATTTTCCCATGATTATTTGCTTCGATGTGATAAAGATTTTCTATATAAACTAAATTTTCAATACCTCTTTAGGTACATAATGGCGATTCAGATATTCATCTTTGTACTTCTCCCTTATCTATCAACTGCATTTAATTGCAAAGAGGATGGATATTTTAGGGATCCTAGTGATTGTTCGAAATATTACTGGTGCGTAAATGGAGTTGCTAATGAATATAAATGCGGAGGAGAATTAGTATTTAATGAAAAAACAAAGCAATGCGATTGGCGTGATAATGTTGACTGTGAAAGTACCGGAGATGGTGGGAATGGAGATGATAACGGAAATCCAAATATTCCTGATCCTCAACCTGTTGGTATGTTCAAATCTTTAAATAATAATTGTAATAAATCTAATACTATTGTTAAAGTTGAAATATTTTTTTATCTTTTTCTATAAAGTTAGCACAGGAGATAAGAAAGTAGTTTGCTACTTCATTAATTGGGCTTGGTATAGAAAAGATAAGGGAAAATATCTTCCTGAAAATGTAGATCCAACATTATGCACCCATTTAAATTATGCATTTGCAGTATTAGATGGAAATGCTCATACTTTGAAACCACACGATACGTGGGCCGATATCGATAACAGTTTTTATAAGGTAAAATTAACAATATTCAAATTTTATTTTAGCGATAAATAAAAAATAATTAATTAATAAATACGATGTCTTCAGAAAATTGTAGACTTGAAAAAGAAGAATCCGAATCTTAAAGTTGGTTTAGCTATTGGAGGATGGGGAGATAGTGCTGGAAATAAATATTCTGTATTGGTTGCCGATCCAGCGAAAAGAAAGAAATTTATCGATCATGTAATTCCATTTTTGAAACAATATGGTTTTGATGGTTTAGATTTAGATTGGGAATATCCTAATTGTTGGCAAGGAGCTTGTGGAAGTGCCCCTCAAGATGTAGAAAACTTTTCTGCTTGGGTTAAGGTAAGTTTTTTGATTTTTCAATATGAATTTCTTTCCAAATTTAAGAGAATTTTTTTAGGAATTACGTGCTGCTTTCGATCAACAATCTCCTCGTATGATTTTGACTGCTGCTGTAGTTGCTGCAAAAGATAAAATAGATCAAGCTTATAACGTACCAGATCTCGGAAAGTAATTATAATAATTATCTTTGTTTTATTGTTTTTAAAATATTTTCTTGAATTCAAAATTAACTTTTATTCTCTTTTTAGATATTTAGATCACATAAACGTTATGACATATGATTTCCACGGTGGTTACGACAGGAAAACCGGTCATCATGCACAAATGTATCCTCGATCAGGAGATGCTAATCCAGATTACAATGTGGTAAATTATCATAGCTGATGGATATGATACTGCGAAGAAATTCTTTGCTTCAAAGAAATAAATTTTTATTCAAATTATAGGAATCAGCTATGAAGCACTGGGCCAGCAAAGGGGCACCTAAAGAAAAACTAATTTTGGGAGTACCTTTCTATGGCAGAAGCTTCACTTTAAGTAACCCTTCTGCAAATGGGTTGAATGAACCAGCGACTGGAAACGGCAATGCTGGAGAGTTCACAAATGAAGGAGGATTCATGGCATTTTATGAGGTAATTACTATAAAAAATAAGCGCATTTAAAAATTAATCTATTAAACTATAATCAATAATTTTCTGTATATAGATCTGTGAAAGAGTAAAATCGCGTGGCTGGACCAAAGTTCGAGATGCCAAAGCAGGTCCATATGCTTATCAAGGAAACCAATGGGTAGGATATGATGATGTAGAGGCTATTGCTCAGAAGGCTAAATACGCTAAGGATAATGGATATGGAGGAATTATCATTTGGGATATCAGTATGGATGATTTTAGCGCTTCGTGTTGTTCTGTTAAAAATCCTCTTCTGAAAGCTATTCAGTATGGACTCACAGGACAGGGTACCAGTCCTAGCGCTATGGGATGTGAATAATACTTTTAATTTGTTATAAATGTATGAGTAAAAACTAGTCATTGGATTAAAATAATTTTAAATTGTTATTTGATTTATTATTGATATAATATTAGTTTCTCTCTCTCTTTCTTTTATCTATTATCTATTCTAATGCACAAATTCTATTTATTATTATCTATTTCTAATGATGAAAATTTCTTAGATACCTCTAAGGGTGCGCGTAAGAAATTTTCAGGAATGCGTATTTTTTGTCTGTGATAATATGTCTATTATATGATGTGTGTATTATTATTCTTTACTGATAAAAGGGATACTTGGTATTTTTTTTTTTGCTTAAATATATTTTACAAAGGCCAGAAAAATAATTCTACCTTAGCATAAATTGAAAATCAATTTTATTATTATTTAGTTTTGAATGATAATTTTACATAATATCTAATAATTAAATGAACTGTTTCTTAATAGTACACCTTTAATAGAAGGTGTACTATTAAGAAACCGATCATTTAATTATTAGATATTAACGAACACAATCAACTACAATGTCTATTTCAGCATTATTGTTAATTAATTCTTTAACTCCTGAACAAATGAAAGTTTTATCGGTTGTGACACAGAATAACCTTCTAAAGATTTGTTCGGAGGGTATCTAATGATTTGAAAACTGTCAAAAGCTTTATGGATTATGACTGTAACAATCTCACCAATAATACCGTAATACAATCAAATAAAATTCTAGTCATTGTAAAAAGCACATAGTTGTAAATATGAAAAATAGATATGGTAGAACTACTACTCCACTAAGCAGCCAAAGAAAAAAATGACATAGAATTATGTCGATGATTTCGAATGTGTTAACTTCGATCGGTTACAGCCATGCAATAAAAATATGAATTTTTATCACTATTCCTTAAAATAGAAAACTAAGGAATAGTGATAAATTAAAAAAAAAATTCACAATTCTATTTTTATTCTCATTCTTCTACAGTTGTGCGAAATATGTAAATATAGGGAACAAAACATCTATTACCCTATAGTTTTTTGCCTTGAGGGTGATACGCTCACATACACGAATTTATGCAATACTACAGTTTCTATAAGTTTTATATTCTAAGGAAAGAACAGTATATTTCAAATGGAGGCGGGAGGCCTCACAAATTTTTCAGCGGTCTCTAATTTTTATATTAGAAGTAATTTAGAAGTTTTTTTTTGTATATTAGAGATAATAAAGGGTATTTTTTATATTATGAATATTTAAAAATAAGAATTTTATTTTGCAACTATAAAGAGGCTGTTTTTTATATTGTTGTTTGTGAGGATTGAGATTTTAAAATGTGGTTCCCAGCTTGCGCCTAATGCGCCTAATGGTAAATGCGGCCCTGATTATATCCCTCGTGCGATATGGCGGCTTAACTTACCTAACCTAACTAACTTCGGAATGTAAGTCACCTTACATGCTCCTGGCAGATTAACGAAGAAAAATACAATACCAAAAGGAATATTTGTTTAGAGTTTTCTACTGGCAGATGGCGGATGGCGTCTTATCGGGGTTTGCCTATTCTATTAACATAGGAAAGATCCATTCTCCCAAATTTCTTAGCCATCAGCGAGGGTGGCAGCTTAACGAGGGACGTCTTATCGGGGTTTGAATGTAGTTATTTATCATAATACTTTACGTACATTATGAACATTTTTTTAACTTAAACAAAAATTAAATAAATTTAATAAAATGACATGAATATTGATTTTGCATCTTTATTTAGTTCGGTATTCGAATTCTTCGGATATGAATATTGTATTATTAGATTAAAAAGAATTTTTACGTTTCTTATAATTAAAGATACAGCTATGCAATACAATGGACTCGCATTGGCGGCCGGATGGCCGAGTGGTAACGCGTTGGCGTACCATGCTGGAGGACCCGGGTTCGCGTCCCGGGTCTGGTCCCGGCTTTTTCGCGGGTTCGCGTCCCGGGTCTGGTCCCGGATTTTTTTCGGGGTGCTGGGGCTGGGCTCAGCACCCCGAAAAAAATCCTTCACCCCGGCCTTCACCATCCGGCCCCCTCCACGGGTGTGGGTGCAGCCCGTGGTTGAACTAGCCCCGCCCCCTTAGAAATCTCCCTGATAGGAAAGGGGGCGTAAAATATGCAAAAAAAAAACAAAAAAATGGACTCGCGTTTTTACGAATCTCCAACTACAGCTGGAAAATGTGTCAACTGCTGCAAATTAAATAAATTATTAAAGGAAGAAAAATATCCCTTCATTACAAAATATTGATATAAAACTCAGGCCATAAATGCAGCAAAAATTTACGTTTATTAAATGGCTGATCAAAAGAAATACTTAAGAAGCACAAACTATGTGCACAATTTTTGGTTGTTTGTCGCCCCCTGATCGCCCCTTTTTGTTCCAGCTCCCCCTTCAAGAACGAGAACGCCCCCTGGGGGCGATATCGCTCACGTTGAGAATCACTGGCCTACAACGATCAACAACTGAAGTAATGACTCAATCAGTTTTTAGGCGATATCGCCCACGTTGAGAATCACTGGCCTACAACGATCAACAACTGAAGTAATGACTCAGTTTTTGCGTATTGTACGAATGCCGAACCTTTTCCGCTGATATCAAAACCTTTCTGTCATAGAATGTACAACAAACCTGGGTAGATTTTATCAACAGAATGTATTTTTTGGATTTTATTTGAATAGTTAGGATTTTTAATTTTTTCCTTCTAGCATTATTTAAATTAGAATTATAATGAACCGTTTGCATAGTATTCTTCATTGTTTTGTGAGAAGTCAATGTATCGTGTTATTTATGTATTCATTGCCATAGGAACACATGAACCTCCTTATATAATCTTTATTTTTGTATGTTATTGAATAATTTATCGCTTTGATATAGAATAATACTGAATATTAACATTTTTTCCCGTAATTTTTAAATTGTAAGGAATTTTTCTAGAGAATGTTAATTATTATATCAATAATATGCAATATTCTTTTCAATTATTAGAAATTCTAAGTTTTTTTGAAAGAAATACATATTTTTACACAATTTTTTATGAATCTGAGTGTATGATCGAATAATAATAATAATAAATAAAAGAGCCATTGCAGATTTATTTATATTTATTGACCATTAAAGAAGAATATGACATCAGGTAATTCTTCTTCACCTAGAATAGAAAGCACTGCTTGAAACCTTCATTTGACAGTAACAAATTTTTATATATTTTATTATTATTAAATTAGAGAATAAAATTAATTCATACCTAAAGTGAGAGCTTCATTTTCGCTTCGTTACTATAACCATAAAATAATGTATTATATTAAAATATAACAAACATTAAATTATAAAATAATAATAATATTGTTAAGTAAAACATATAAAGCTAGTAATATGCAGTTTGTTTCTTGTCACAGAAGAGGTTCAGCCATTTTATTTTGATTTAAAATCTTAAAATTATATTTCTATTAACTAATTTTCTGTATCCTTTGCAATTCGTAGAATATTGAAGTATAATCAGAACGATTTTTATAATAAATAATTTTCATATACTTGGAAATGAGTCTGTATATCAAAAGAAAAACGAAGTGGATCAAAATATGAGGTAGTCAGTTTTTTAAATGGATGAATTATTATTTAACTGTAACGAATTAATAATTTATTTATCTTAATAATAGCGCAAATGTAGAAAATATCGTCCTGAATATGAAAGCACTCCAAAAGAAGAAAATAATTAACTCAAAAATGTTTAAAATTTTTTTGATAAATAACATTTGAAATA
Organism: Olivierus martensii; assembly: GCA_000484575.1. Taxonomy (NCBI): domain Eukaryota; kingdom Metazoa; phylum Arthropoda; class Arachnida; order Scorpiones; family Buthidae; genus Olivierus; species Olivierus martensii. Next base: position 98,464 of record AYEL01076903.1, read on the forward strand.
TTATGGATAGTGGTAATTTTAATCATTATAAATAAAAAAATTAAATTATTAAGCAAAAATAAATAAATAAATATATTTATCTATTTTCTGTATTATTAATAAAAATATACAGTGAATGATCGGTTAAAGAAAAGTTCGTATAACGAACATTCTCTTTGAACGGTTTATGTTCATTAACTGATCAAACACTATATATAATAAAAATCTTCAGCTTAAATAATATATAGTATATAATTAATAAAATAAAAAGAAAAATTTATCCGCAATATGTGATTTGTTATTTTTGATTCTGAAAAAATAAATTTTCAATACTGCATAATTTATAATTATAAAATTAAACTGTATAATCAACTCTGTGAAATTTAATATAGTATATAATATTTTAGAAATATTTTCTGATTTTTGATTGTTATGCATTGAGCTTACTAAACAATGCATTTTGAGGTATATAACTAAATTCCTTCTCCTGATTGTTCCTGAAGGAATCTATCAAAAAGAGCTATTATAAAAAATTAAATAAAAAAAATCTATTTTTTTTTTCTATTTTATTTTCTGCAATTGCTTCTTTTAATAAAATAGAGATATGTCAAAATCCTTTCAAAATTTAGTCAATATTTTTTTTATTAACTGAGATGTATTTCATAAACATGAAGATTCAGATTGTTTTGCTTATACAAATATCGTAAAAGCAAAAATTTCTGGAACTTCATGTAATAAAAACAGTATGTCAAAATCCTTTCAAAATTTAATCAATATTTTTTTTATTAACTGAGATGTATTTCATAAACATGATGATTCAGATAGTTTTGCTTATACAAATATCGTAAAAGCAAAAATTTCTGGAACTTCATGTAATAAAAAAACAGCTTATAATTAGTAATATTACTTTTTATATGACTATAAAATATAAATATCCTAAAATATAACCAGAAAAATTAATTTTAAATGAATAATTGAAATGTGATTTCATACCATTTCACTTCCTTCTTCTTCTTCTCCTCCTCCTCCTCCTCCTCCTCCTCCTCTTCCACCTCCTCTACCTCCTCCTCCTCCTCCTTTTCCACCTCCGCCTTTACCTCCTCCTTTTCCACCTCCGCCTTTACCTCCTCCTTTCCCCCCTCCGCCTTTACCTCCTCCTCCGCCACCTCCGCCACCTCTTTTTACTCTTAAATTTCTACCATCGCCTTTATCGCCTCCTTCATTTATAGATAAAATTTCAGCTTCATTCTAGAATAAAAATGGATCATTAAGAATTATTTTATTATAGGACAAATAAAACTAATAATTTTATTCAATATGTAATTGTATTGATGATCCATTTTACTCCATAGTATATTGTATTTTGAGAAGATCTATTGTCAACTAAATAATTATATGTATATATATATATACATACTGTATATACAGGGTGTTTCAGAAATGGTGTGCCAAACTTCACAGGTTGGTAGATGAGACCATTCTCTAGCAAAAAAGTTAGAGAAACGTTTTTCGATTTGAGGCTTTATAAAAAATTTATAGCCGTTTAAAGTTTTGTGATGTCACTTCCTGTTTGTACGACGTCGGATAATTTAAGGCGAATAATGTCACGTCACCCGCACGCGTTGCTAAAAATAATATTTTTAAAAATATTATTTATGACTAAAAATTTATCTCTAATACTCATTTACATAATTTAAAATTAAAATAATTTTTATTACAATTAAAAAATAATAATTTACAGCAAAAAACACATTCATTTGAATATCGTCTGCTTTTACTACGAACGGTCGTCTGCTTTTGATATGTTCTCTATGCAAAATCAGGCGAAAAATAATGTTTTCTACCAGATTTAATCAAGTTTTTTCCATGGATACTCACTATTCTTTTACGGATATGGCAGATATGCATCTTATTTTGGATTAGCGAATGGAAATAGCAGAGAAACTGTACGTCTTTTTTGGGAAACATTTCCACAACGATGTCCATCACGGGCCACTTTTACAAGAATAGATCGCAACCTCCGAGAGACTGGATCCTTTATACCCGTTACAATTAATAGAGGGATAGGAAGGAATGTACGAATACGAAACAGTGAAGAACAGGTGTTACATTTGATACAGGAGAATCCAGGATTAAGTACAAGGTTTGTAGCTGCAACAACGGGTGTTTCATATGCAAATGTATGAAGAATTCTTCGTCAGGAAAATCTCTATCCGTATCACTTGCAGCGTGTCCAAGGTCTTTCATATGTAGATTTTCAACCACGACTGACCTTTCTGTGAGTGGTTTCTACACGGTGCTATCAACCTACGTTCATTGGTTGTGTTTTATTCACTGACGAAGCAAATTTCACAACAATTTCATTATGAACTTTCACAACAATCATCTTTGAGCAGACCAAAATCCGCATGGTACTATTCAATCTCGGCATCAGCAACAGGTTTAGTTGTAACGTTTGGGTAGGCATTATTGGAGACTACCTGATTGGACCTGCTTTTCTGGAACGAACACTGAATGGCACAAATTACAGACATTTTTTGGAGCATGACCTTGGCCCCTTGCTAGAGGATGTCCCACTCACTACACGTCGACGAATGTATTTTATGCACGATGGCGCACCAGCACATTTTAGCCGCAGTGCTCGAAGTTTTCTCGACTCTACTTTTCCTAATCATTGGATTGGTAGAGGAGGACCCATTAACTGGCCAGCACGCTTACCAGGTTTAAATCCATTGGATTTCTTTTTTTGGGGACACCTTAAGGCTCTTGTATACAAATCCCCTCAGGGATAAAGGTAGGAATAGCCTTAAGCTCAAAACTGACTCCATTATCAGTACTATCAATAAATGGTGTATCTGTAATAAACTTCTTATTAATCCATCTAAAAGTAAATTTATTGTTGTGGGTAAATCGCTTCCTCTTAAGAGGAAAATTAGTATCAAAATCGGCGTTGATAAAATTACTCAGGATTCTTGTTTAAAATACTTAGGAATAATTCTGAATGATAAGTTATCCTGGGTTGATCATATTAACCACATTTATAAAAAAAGCGATTTTTTCTTTAAACCATTCTATATGTTTCTTTTAAAATATTAAAGAATTTGTAATTAATTCATAATTATTAAAGAATTTCCTAATCCGAAGTAATTTTCGGATTAGTAGAGTTCCCTCTCCTAATCCGAAAGTTACTTCGGATTAGGAAATTCTTTAATAATTATGAATTAATTACAAATTCTTTAATATTTTAAAAGAAACATATAGAATTAATATAATTTGTAAGTGATAGAATACCAAGTAAAAGATACAATAACTTAATTTTTTTAAGAATTTTCCTGATTAATTATGCTGTCAGTAATGATTAAAATACTGTATTCATGGAGAATATCTTAATCATAATATGGCATTATACCATAAAACACTCGAAAATGTGAACAAAATATTGTTTATAATAAACTAAAAGAGGATTTCTCAATATTTTAAAAAATAGAACATTTCTTTCTAATAATTACTTCGAGGAAAATTTTGATTTTTCTTCCACCAGGGAGGGTTAAAATAGAACTCGTACATGTAATCTTTATTTTTGATAGTGGACCCACTGACTAAATCTATCTAGATCAAACAAAGCGCTATTCGCTGATTGGAAGATATAGAATAAAACGAAGATGCAGATTTAATAAAATATGGGGGCAATGAATGATTTAAATATTAAAATTAAAAAGTCATTTTATTTTATTTTTAAGTCAACGAGCAGGAAATAATTTTAGTATAATTAAAATATCAGACATAATACTTACATCAGCTAATACTTCTTGATCAGCTATATCAAAATAAAATCAAAAATATGAATTTTATTTTCGATTAAATCAAATATTGTATATAATGGCTATCGGATAGATGAAATATTTATTTTCAAATTAAATAAAAAAAAAATCATTTTTTAACAATAAATTCGTACTAAAAGTTATAAGGAAAACTTACCCAGGAAAATAAGGAAGGCCACAAGGCCCAAATAAAGCATCAAGTGCTTCATTTTGCCATTGAAAAATGTCGAATCCCCTCGAATTTTTATACAATTCTGAGTGCCATTATAGATAATTTATTTGTTTGTTCTCCAATTGTTTTCCTTATTGATGTAAAGGATAGTCCAATAGGAGAATTTGTTTGGGCAGCTGAAAGAGGATCGAAAAGAGCAAACAAACGTGGAAAATCAATTTCCTGTATGTTAATTTAAAATTAATTTTTCTGAGTTAAACAATTTTAAATGATAGAATTATAATTATGCAAAAATATTAATTTATATGAAATTATTGAATTTTACTAACAATTCCCATGAAGATGTATAAATTCTCCGGATGTTCCCAAAAATTGAAATTAATTTTAGGCAGCAACGATTTTTTTAATTTAAATGATTAATTTGATTTATAATTCATTTCCGACATGTATTATTAAAGTGACTTATTACTCTGCATCGCCATCCAGCTGCCCAAATATCGCCATTGTTTTAATCGCTGCATCATTCTGATTAAAAATAAAAGAAACAAACACATAAATCTACATCCTCAATAGCAAAATATTGTATAATCCTAACTGCAGTACGTAGTTTTCAATTCAAAATGAAGCAATTCATGTTTTATTTGAGCATTTTTATTTTAGCTATTTTTCTTGGGTAAGTTTTCGAAATAACTTTTGTTGGAATTTCATTCTAAAATATGATTTATGAATTAAATTTGATAGAAGATTCAAAATGAAGCAATTCATGTTTTATTTGAGCATTGTTACTTTAGCTATTTTTCTTGGGTAAGTTTTTGAAATAACTTTTGTTGGAATTTCATTCTAAAATATGATTTATGAATTAAATTTGATAGAATTAGAATACAGGTAGTTTTATATCATTTTATTTAATCCAATTCTTGAATTTATTTTCATATAGGTAATCGAGAAGTAATGGCTCGTCATGATCAGGTAATTTTCTTTTAATAATTATGCTATTAGAGAAAAAATTTCTGGTTTTATAGATATTGATTTCAATATTTTTAGAATTTATTGTGCATAATAATATTATCATGCCTTTGTATGCGATATACGAAAATAAACATTTTATTATTATCAATCCTAATGATATTTCTTTCTTAATAATAATATTAATATTTAGATAATCAAGGTATCCCATATGTAATAATAATTTCAATAAATCAGGAAAAAAATTCACACATTAAACTTCAAGTTTCACTAAGAGTATACATAGCTTCATTAAAACAAATAACCAATAACTGTTTTAACAAATAAATCTATAGATATCAACATGCTTTCTGTAGGTGCTGTTCACAGTTAACTTTTAAAGTAATTTGATTGTAATAATCGTTAAAGATAATCCAGACTAGACATTTTCATTCAGCCTGCTTCCCTCGGGCCGCACGTGGCCCGCCAAATTTTTATGTGCGGTCCGGAAGGTGCAGTCACGAATTCAATAAAGCGCGGAATTCTTCTTCCATATGCAAAAAAAAACTAAAATTCTGATATTAAAATAGAATTTTCCTAATTTGCTAAGTCATTCCTAATCAGAGCCTGCCCTAGAGTAGTTGGTGCCCTGTTGCAAAGTTCTTTTATAGCGCCCCTCCTCTATATTTTTTAAAAGGCAATAGCGGCTAAATAATCTTGTAAGGTGTCCCCATACGATGGCGCCCTGAGACTGTGCATCACTTGAATCGTGCCTTGGGCCGGCTCTGTTCCTGATGCACCATAAAATTTTACAATGCATGAAAAAAGAGCCGAGGGGGAAAATCTCGCCATTTAAGATTCCAGCTCCACCAATACAAATTTATAATTAATCGTTTCTGTAAAAAGCTTAACGTTTCGCGGCGCTGCTTTGCTGCGTGTATAAATAAACAATTAATTTTTTTATCATATTTGCAAAGGAAAAGTTTTGATAAATTTCTTCATTCTTAGATACTTCAATAGATTCTTCATTTGATTTTAAATATTTATTTAAGCCGTTTATTAAATCGGTGTGAAGTTGGCCACCGCACTACTGAATTTTTAAACTTTTCCTTTTGCACTCGTTTGCAAGTCGTTAGCACCTTTTGCACTTTTAATATTTTCGTTTACACTGCCACCATTTATTCCTTAGAGACAAAACAAATTTCGGGGGCTAACTTCACATTAGCCCCCGAAATTTGTTTTGTCGAATTTATTTCTTTTGCACTCGTTAATGAATCGTTAGCACCTTTTGAATTTTCACATTCGTTTGCAAAGTTTCGAATTTGTTTCTTTTGCACTCGTTAATGAATCGTTAGCACCTTTTGAATTTTCACATTCGTTTGCAACCCTACCGTTTGTCATCCAGAAGCAAACAAAATCGACACCCACCCCAGTTTCAAATTTTGAACTTTTTCTTTTGCATTCGTTAGCAAATCGGTAGCACCTTTTGCACTTATAATATTTTTCTTTCACAAATCCCTAAACAAACAGACTTAAAATATGAATTTTTAAGGTAAAATATAAATTTTATTCAAAAAATTTTTTATTTTGTAATAATGCTTATTACATAACCATCATAATATCTATGTTTATTCCTTTTCCAAAGAGGACAAAATTAATTAAACCATTATTTATTAATCCATGCAAACGGAAAATTTAAAATTTTCATTCTACGTTATATGAATAAGCATTAATGTAATATTTTTGTGTATATGATATGAATATACATTTGTTTTAATTTTATTATTGTTTGTCCTACTTTGGAATTATTTGTATAAGTTAAAAATAAATAAGTACTACTGTATTTGATCTTGTTGAGTTCAAATAAAGTTTATATGAGCTCCTTTAAAATTAAATATGGAAAAAATTCATTCAAATGTGTTTTAATTTTTATAACTAAAATTTTTTCTAAACAAATTTCTCATTAATAAATCTTTTTATTTATTAATGAGAAAATTGGTCAAAGTTTAACTTTTTCATCTCCTTTCGCGCGGCTACGCGCGTTAACTCGAGCAGCCACACGGAAAAGCTAGTCCAAGGCACTGTTCGCGCGTAACCGCGCGAAGTTGCTTTCTTATGCTTCGGTTCGCGTCGTGTTCAGTGTGTCACGGCCTCTAATGCTAAACTAAAAGCTAATTGACGATTGGAAGAAAAAACTCAAGATTTTGATATCCACGACAAAACAATGTTTTCAATTGTCGGATTTGAAATGACTGTATCTGAAAAAATGACGATTTTTTTTCAGCCATTTTTTTTTTCTCTCTTTCGGAAAAAGTTACTATTTCTTGATAACTTTTCTGCAAATACTGCCTTTATGGCAGTGAAAACTTACATTGAAAACGCAACATATTTCATGATCAAATAGGAACATACCGTTGTGAATATTTTTGATCCGTCTTTAGAATCTTTTTAATCTTTTTATCTAGTCTCTTCTTCTAGTTTTTAATCTTTTTATGCAGTCGTTTGAAATTTGTTATTTTTTGCACCTTTAATATTTTCATTTGAGCTCTTCTATTTTGTTTTATAACTGAAACAATGTAAGGCTAAATTCACATCAGATCTAGGCATCTGATTTTTCATGAGTTTAAATTATTTGCTATAACATGTTTTTCTTTTTTTGCCACTTGCGTCTCTCCACTTAGTTTTGAAAATTTTCTTTTTTTTATTATATATAAGAAATTGTTATTAATTTGTTAGATAGGTTATATACAGTATCTAAAGGTAGTTCCAACAATCCGCCGAGGAAAGCGGAACGGTCGCGATAAAGTTGAAACGGTAGTGGATTTTCTGCACGGTGGTATGACATCAAAACATGTCAAGCTTTCGTCCGCGCTGTTTTCTTCACGCGCGCGCCGCGGTTCCGCGCTAGTGGGAACCAATCTTTAGATATATGATAAAATATAAAGGGCGCCCATGTCTAGCTTTGATCATGTGATAAATTGAAAGGGGTACCTCTGTCTGAAATGTTTTTACATGTTATCCTATAGGAGTTAGGCTTAATGATGGTCCCAGATGTGACCACTTGATTACTACTGGTAGTTTAGGTTTGATCTGGATATCTCCCCTGAAGTTTGGTTTGTAATCTGCTATAGACTGCATATAGTTTCTAACTATGCATGTTAATTCATATTCATAAAATTAGAACTTATTTTCCTTAGATGTAATCTTAAAAATAAGTTCAACATTGAAATGAAGTAAAGGTATTTAAACAAAGGATGATGGATTAATCTCATGATAATTTATCGAAAATTTTAATAATTTATATTATTCTCATAATTAATAAATATACTATTTAAAGAAAATGTTGAAAATTAAAAAAAGCTTTGCAGTTTTTTTTTGCAATGGCTAATGATACAATTTATTGTAATGCATTCTTGGAAAATGTTCATAAGTTGTGGATAAATACTATTAATTTAACACTTTTGCAATGAGTAGACTAATACATTGCATTCAAATGTCAGTTTCCTTGTTTCAAATTGGTGATGAAGACAGTGTTTATATCCTATTAATTTATATTTCTGCAAAATACAAACTACTTTTTAGTATTACTAAAAAGTAGTTTTTACTTTGCAGAAGAAACAATTTTATTTTATCATTCATTTCACATTATTTGTCATGATTGATTATATTTTATTTTTAGAGCAATTATTTATTTACTTTTAAATATAAACAATACATCTGTTTAATAAATTTACATAGAATTTTAAATTTTTTATGAATATTTTAACTTCTCAGATTGTTTGAATGGTCACACAAGATTCTGACAGTTGTCGTTCCATAAAATCTGTCAATGTTTTCTCCTTGGACTTCACATTATTAAATGAGCCCTTTTTAATTTTTGATGTTTTTTTCAGTAATTCAGTAGTGCATTTATTGACTTTCCTGGATTTATATAAATTATTGAATTATTTTTAATTGCTAAAGTTAAACAGTAAAATGAACTGCTGTTCGTGTAGCTTATCACAGTAATTCTACTAATGTTGTCATAGATGAGGTTTCTACTGAAAATACAATCATATCTAATAATAGCATAAATATAAAGAAATCATATTCATATTGAGAAGTTCGGGGTTATCCCTGAAGCTTCTCCACGGTTCGGACTCCTTGCTTCGGATGTTTTCGCACGTGTCTCGATCGTTATTTTGATTTTAAGTTGAGTTTGAATAAGCCAATCCAAGAAAAAGTAAACACCTTTTTTTCATCAAAAACTAACTTTTGTTAATATAATGTATAACAACCAACTTAAAATATACTAACTTAGTATTAACAGAAGATAAAGTAGTTCTTATAAACATAAAAGAACTTATAATTACAGTACAGTGCAAAGTTTCAATACATCACAATCTATTAACGCATCCAACATTAGACTAACACAACAGTCGATGGCCACCCCAACAACACAAGACGGACACCAGCACCAGATGAACACAAGAACCCTGGAGCCTAGGTGATCAAGAGTATATATATTATCATCACCATTTATATATATATCAATATCTTCAAATAAAGTTGAATGTTACAATAAAAATCTTTAAAATACTTATCTCAAATTTCTGCATTAAATAAACAATATTAATTTAGAACAATTTATTAAACATTTTTTTTTCTTTTTCTTCTCAAATTCTGTGTCAACGAGGTTATTTTTTCTTTCAAGAAGGCTGCCCCCACCAGGTAATTAATACTTTTCTTTTCACAATTTTTCTTTTTCCAAAATGAAATAACCATTAACCATTACAATATTACATTTTAAAATTAAGTAAAATTAATCCTTCTTTATTCAAATTTAGAGATATTTTAAATATTACATATCCATATAATATATATTTATATACAATATATATATGGATATATAATATTGCATATACAGGGTGTCCCAAAAAAATGTACTCACTCTTTATCGACCCATCATTAACATATTTTGATTTTTGTTACAGATCAAAATATTGCCATGAAGCAATTACTGCCCCCTTGGGAGCGAGAGTGAAGGATCCGCAGAGAAGGGGGTGGAGGTTTTTTCTTCTTCTTTTGGCTGGTTACGAAAGTCAGACCGAGCAATAGTGACTGGTAGTGTCTGTTTTCTCTTTTTTGTGTTGTGTTCCTGTGGGTGAACAGATTGAAGTGTAGAACATTATTCCAGGTAAATAAAGTTTGTTTTCTTCATTTGACTGCGACCTGTAATTCTGTGAAAATATTACTTAATAATGCCAAACTTGCAATTTCAAATGATATGTTAAGCAACATTGTTGCATTCATTGGTCAACGTTATCAACTTTGTTTAAAAAATGATGGAAATCAATTTGAACATTTGCAAACACACATGAATGTGCAAACAACTTGTGGAAAAGACTAATCTACTCAATAAATCATTACCTTTTGTTAATTTATCCTGTTAGACCTATAAATATATCAATAAACATCTTGATCAAAGTTAAATATATGTTTAATATCCAGTTAAAGTGTGAATACATTTTTTTGTTGATCAAAGTTAATTATATGTTTAATATCCAGTTAAATGTGAGTACATTTTTTTATGGACATCCTATACTACATTATTGTATATACTACTTTATATTATATACATATATATTTATGTATACAATATGCAATCATTATTATAATTTATTTCAGTTGATTATAACAAATACCATAATTAAATATTTATTTCTCATCAAATATATTGGATTTATATAAAATAACAAGTTTCATATAATAGGAAAAACACAATTGAATGATTTTTATATAATAATAAGTAGAAGTGATCCTTATGATTAATTGTACTGGAACACACCAAGTATTCCAAATTTGTTCCGGTTAGCCAAATTTTAAAAAATCACTTTGGTTCTGAGTGTTTTGCAAAACCAGGACAAGTTAAACCATTTTTTATAAAATTAAAATATTAATTTATTACAAAATTTAAAAGTACAGATCAAAATATTATTCAATAATGCTAAACTTATGTTAAGCGATGTTGTCGTATCCATTGTCAACGTTATCAACTTTGTTTGGAAAATGGAAATCAGTTTGAACATTTGCGGAACACGCACCAATGTTTAAACGACTTGGGAAAAGACTAATCTACTCAATAAATCATTACCTTTTGTTAATTTATCCTGTTAGACCTATAAATATATCAATAAACATCTTGATCAAAGTTAAATATATGTTTAATATCCAGTTAAAGTGTGAATACATTTTTTTTGGGACATCCTGTAGTTCCAGCCTCATAATTCTGGGAAGTTTTTCTTATATATTTGTTGCTTTATATGTAAATATGTCTTACAGAAAATATATAAATGCATAAATGTTCTGATTAATTTGAAAAATAGCATTTATTCCATTTTTAGTGTATTCAGTTGGATACAGTTTGCTTATTGTCTAGAGTAGTATTCAAATTTTAGAAGATAATTCCTTCTTCGCAAAGCCATGTGTTTATTGATTTTGTAGATATATTACTTGTCAAATATAAATAATATATACTCTATATGCTAAATTTTTTTTTAGAAAAATGATTGTCATTTATTACTAGCAAAAGTTTTCCCTACATTTTATATTCTACTTGTTACTAAGCATTTTCGATCATGATATATTTGGATTTCTGAAGATAGATCGTTAACATATATACTGTATAATAAGAATATATTGATAGTATTTGCGAGTTCAACTTAATTATTGTAGACTATATATAGACCCCTATCTTACTTTCTTTTTTAGATATCAGTATACAGTATTTTAATTTTAGTTACGTTAACCGTATATTTTAGTTCTGTTAACCGTATATTGTATTATATTTCTATGACCATCAACGACTATCATCGATATATCTAGATCATTACTTGTATAATTAGTTTCATCAATGAATACCATGGATAAATTTAGATCATCACATTATTAATAAATCCGTCGATAGATTTAACTATAATTCCAGTACAATATTCCATTTCCAGAGCTGAGTACATACGTCTTACCGTTTGAAGCACAAGGGAATCAAAATCCATTGTCATATTTTCATCCTAGGAAAATGAAAAAGTTAGAGATTTTCATTGAAAATATGTCTTACCGTTTGAAGCACAAGGGAATCAAATCTCTGGATCCATTGTCATATTTTCATCCTAGGAAAATGAAAAAGTTAGAGATTTTCATTGAAAATTTATATTTTAGTGTCTTTATTTGTGAATAAAATTCATAATATTATATATGCAATATGCCAAATTCATTATAAAAACATTTATATGCGCAACGGAAGTTTAATATTATGATATATTAGTGGTCTTCAACCTTTTTGGATCAGTGCCCATTTTTTCAATATTTTTATACAAATACAATAATTTTTCCGCCCACTTAACATAAATTGTTAGTTTTTATAAATTATCATTATTATCAAATGAATTATTATTCTTACTCGTTCTAATATATAGAAAATTAAGTAAGCTATGAAATAATTTTCATAAAAATAGATTTATTTCATTCAAAGAATTATTATTCATAAAAATATATAAAATTCAAAAGATTGGACTTTATATTTTTCTCCAAATAAAGAACACTATAGTGTGTGAATATTTCAGCAATAGATTAGGTTCTAAACTTGGAACTATAATAAAATTTACGTTACGAAGTTATAGATATATAAAGACGGGTTTTTTAGCGCTATTAGCCAGAGTTGGAGTCGGGGAGTCGGAGGTTTTTGGGTGGAGTCGGAGTCGGAATTTTAAACTGTCGGGAGTCGGATTTTTTTTTTTAAATGTGGAGTCTGAGTTTGATCATTTTCCATCCGACTCTGCAACTTTGCTATTAGCATATGTCACTTCCTGACTTACTGTATTTGGCTATTCAGCTAGCGGCTACCTATGAAGGATCTTGCTACCACTTGCTACTTACGAACAGATCTCACACCCCCCTTCAGAAATTAAGTCGAACAAATTTTAACTATTCGGCAAAATTTAATAAATCAGCTGAGAATGAATTAAGCCGTTCTGGACCAAAATTAAAAGCAAAATGTAGAAAAAGCAAAGAACCATGATTGATAATATATATTGATAATTATTATTTTCTATCGCTAAACTCTCTAAAATCTAGATAACTGGTCACTAAAATTATTTGGTCAATAGCACACGAGATCTAACAAGTAAAACATTAAAATCCCGGAAGTCGGCTAACGTGTCGGAATCAAAATATTTAAAAAATTATGATTGATAACTGTTAAAATATTTCTAGTTCCAATAGAAAGTAATATATTAAAGTTGTCCTAGCTAGAATAAAGTCTTGATTTTAATTGAACGATATATCGGCACTAAAATATAGCAAAGAAACTTTCTATTTATTTTTTTATGTATTTTACATTTATAGTCATTTATATACTACCTTTTTAATACTTTATACAATATTATGTTACATTTCTAAATTTTTTTCTTCAATTTAAGAATAAATATTTTTAAATTTCTAATTAATTAAATCGTGAATTGTATGAGGAATCTTAAATTTTCTTCTTGACTACTCAATGAAAATAAAGTACAAAAATATTTATATTTATATATACCTGTATATATAAACGATTATCGTCGCCATATAAATTTTTGAATAGAAAATTGAAAATCAATACTTATCGGAAAATTTTATTTATTTGAATGCTCAGTCGACAAATTTGTCATTAATATCTTCCATTAACCATTACTTGGCTATGCTTGGTTTGATATGAAAATTCACATTTATTTAAGAGCATTTCATAAAAATGCTATAAATCGATAGATTATTGTAAGTATAAATTGATACCTTTTCTAACAGAATTAAAATACTGTACTAGGAAATAGTTTCGAGATATTAATTCTAGAAAATCGTATAACACAACGGGAACTGAGATTTATACAGTACTTTATGCTAGCTCAGTGCTTCTCAAAGTGGACTCCTAAATTTTAGCAAATGTTTTAATTCGTATTCTTAGTTTGTATACTTTTATACCCAGGATCGCGAAAATATTTTCTTGGGATAAAAGAGGTCACCAAATGGAAAAGTTTGAGAAGCGCTGTGCTAGCTTATATTCTGTCTTATATTAAGGCAGAATAGCTAGCTGAAATTTCTAAATACTGTGCGCCGTTTCTTCCCACAAATTATATTTTTCATATGGCTGGTTGATCTTTCTTTCAACCTTTTGTTTACCTCATTTCAATATGACCAGCTCGTAGTGAATTCATAACTAGCTAGTTTCCACCTGTCTCACATATTTAGTGACGTATTAACCTTCAAAAAATTTAATTTTTTTTTGTTTTGAAAATGCATTGTTCTCTTTAAATTGAATATTTCTTATAAGACGAAATTAAATGACCTGGAAAATGAAAGTTATCTCGCTTTAAAAATTTGCAAAGCGTAAAAATTTATTCAGGAGAATACGGTTTTAAATCATAACCGGAACAAAAAAAGTTAAAAAGAAAGAGCGAAATTAATTTCTGTTCACGTTTCTAGTTATGCATTTTGAATAAGAACATAGAACAGTATATGAATTGAACGAAAAAAAAAATTCAGACTTTCACCTCTTTTCTCGAAGAAAATACTGCCTTCTGTAGAAAGTCAACATTATAAAATCAAGAATAGCACCAATCGATTAATCATTACGTTGAACAGTTTACTGATATACATTTTGCGAATTGGTCTCGTAAAAGTGGGCGGAGTATTTAATTCGTAGTACAGTATTTTATTTCTAAGTTTTTATTATTTGTTTAAATTATAAATTTTATAAATAACGATAGTTTTTTTTATTATTTATTAATTTAATTATTACTAAAAACTGTTCTGCTTATCGTAAAGTTTTTATTACATTGTAAAAAAAGCATGAATAATGGAAGACAAGTGATTCAGCAATTCCCTGATTTAGATTTTTATTTTATATCGTCATTTCAGTTTCATTTGGGTAATTTTTTCTTTAATGTTGCAATAGGAAATTGTATTGAAATACGTGCATCTACCAAACAAAAATATCTCTAAACAGGAATTTTGTTTTTAAAAAATTATAAAAACACGGTAAAATTGCAAATTTATGAATTTAAAATTCATTAACTTTGTGTACAGAACGAAATTTAATTTATGAAATTCATTACAAAGTCAGTTTATCTGAAAAATGCCGTTTTTGGATTAAATCTTTCTGCAGTATTTCTCATGTGGTTGTATTTTCCAAATAAAACAAGCTGTTGTAGAAAAAACTAATCGCCTACTTTCCGAACACCATATGCTATTTTAGAATGATTAATTTTTTAGTTGAGGAATTGTGTCTTCTTTATGACCTCTTTATTTAATGTTATCTCAAATAGTGCAAGTATTAGGGAAGATCATTAGAAGTTTGAATGCTGTTTTTTTTTTTTTAAATGATTCAAGTTAGAGTTAAAAGATGTAGATCTTTAGTGACAGAACATTCCTATCAGATTTCACGAAAATCTACTGAATAGTTCAAAAATCATTAGTGGGAAAGACAAACAACGTGGTGATCACACATTCTAAAATATCTAAACTTTTCTTCAGGAAGTAGGCTAAAAATAGTTGGATGTTAAACGTTTAGCTATTTTGAATCCAATTATTCTTTCCTAATATTTTTTGTTAACATTATTTTTAAACAAATTTTAAGCTTTTAATGAAAAATCAATAAAAATAACATAAATGTATTTTACGTTTTAAGCCACAAGAATTGGGTCAGTTTTTTTTCCTGTCATCCATTTTAACTACTTCAAGATTATGAAAGTCTCTCGATAAATCTAGTTACGATGTGGTTATAAAAAGATAAAATATTTAAATTACATGCTTAACTGATTATCGGTACTTTAGAGAATTGTCTTTATTCGTTCTAAATATTGTAATTTAAAGACTATAATTAATTTGCATATTTTTGATGCATATGTTTGTTTAACGGAATTTTTGTTGAATTTATCTGTTTGATGGTCAAGATTATTGTTTTTGAAAGAAAAATCAGACATGCATTTATATATTATGTCTAATATAATAGTTTAATAATTCTTCCGATTTTATTTATGATGCAGGATAAATGCTTATTCAAAATTCTTTTTTTAAATTTTACTAAGTCTCTTAATCGCCACATGCATTGTCTCATTTTAATTCTGAACAACTTGTTATATTTACACTTTCATTTGTTATTAACAATAACTCATTTCTCTTGTATTATATATATTATTTAATAACACTGTTGTCGGATAATAAAATGTAAAGCTTTAAAAATATATAAAATGAAAATCAGTTGGATTAATAACGTAGATTATCTTTTATTACGTAGAAATGCATAAAATATATTAATATAAAAAGAAATCTTATATTAATGTTATATACATATACCGTATATAAATATTATTATATCCTTTCTTAAATTTTACGTATTTTGATCTTTGCTCTCGGATATCATTACACGAATTATTGAAAGTTTTATAATTATGATATACATGCATGTGCAGTTTTAGATTTTTATGTATCATATTATTGACTAGGAAATTCCATTGCCTGTTTAGAAATTGGAATAAATGCGAGTTAATTTATAACTACAGTAGACTCCCTCTTATTCGGCCTCCGCTTTAACCGGCCACATTTTCTTCGAGCTAGAGGCAGAAATAAAAACAATAAAAAATGTCATTCGCAGTGAAGGAAGTGCTTGAAATTGCGATAAGATATATCTAATAGCAAGATAATTCAGCTGCTATTTAAATAATTCTTAACAAAAATTGGCCTGATTTCGTGATTTTGATTCAAAAAAACAAATTTAAATCATAATGGCAAATGAAGATTACCGATTTTTTATCTAAGTAAATGTTACTTAGATAAAATTTATAGTTTCAAATTAAATAAAAGAACTATATATATAAAACATATATATTGTATATTTTTATTTACATGAAACTTATCATTTATAGGTTGTGTTTACGGATTAACCACCGATTCATTTCTCTGACTTTAGGTCCGGCCCACAGGGGCGGTTAATATAACTTTAATATATCGGATTTTAAACTTAAATAAAAGAAATTATAATTTTCTTATACGAATTTGATCATTTTTTTTACAATTTAAGTCAATTAAATAATAAATATTTTTTAATAATAAGATTTATCTGTTTGTGTAGTGTATAAGATTATCTTATAAGATAAGATAAAAATCTAAAACTCTAATGCTGTAAATTTTTTATAAGATAAATATCAAAAATACTAGTTTCTTTGAAAGTGTTTTGGAAAAATAGGGAAGAATTGATTTCGGAAAACCATAAATAGCATATATGTAGCTTGTATATAGACATAAATATTTAAGATGTAATCTGTTCTGTAAATTTATCTGATGATAAAAAAATATTTTATATAAGATCATGTTATATATTATAAATAAACTATACATTTCGATAAACTGTGAACGTATATTAATTTTTTTTTACTGTATGAAAAATACAATTTAAGTCAATTAAATAATAAATATTTTTTAATAATAAGATTTATCTGTTTGTGTAGTGTATAAGATTATCTTATAAGATAAGATAAAAATCTAAAACTCTAATGCTGTAAATTTTTTATAAGATAAATATCAAAAATACTAGTTTCTTTGAAAGTGTTTTGGAAAATAGGGAAGAATTGATTTCGGAAAACCATAAATAGCATATATGTAGCTTGTATATAGACATAAATATTTAAGATGTAATCTGTTCTGTAAATTTATCTGATGATAAAAAAATATTTTATATAAGATCATGTTATATATTATAAATAAACTATACATTTCGATAAACTGTGAACGTATATTAATTTTTTTTTACTGTATGAAAAACTTTTTTTTTTTTCATTAAGAGGCGAGTAGCTTAAATTTTTTCAGTACAGCTGGATATTTTATTGCATTTGTTTTTTATTTACTGCAAATTGACATCTGATAAGGGTAGCTAATTCTTTTTTAAATCAATTTTGTATCATAAATGTTTAGTTATATTTTCTGAGAGTTTAATCTTATCGTTCTTTCTCTCATCTTTGCATCCTAAAATTTAGTAATATCAATTCTTTAGCTTCCTGCTAACAAATTAGGAGAGTTATTTACAAAATTTAATTTTTCGTAATTTGAAATATTTCCGTTCTGCTCTAAAAAATAGAACTTTCACACATCATATTTGCTTATTAATCATGAGAACAGATTATGTTGAATAGTTAGCATATAATTTACCGTTCACTGGATTTCGTAATAAGATTGTGTTACAAAAACTTTTCCCTGTATTTTTATATTTGGGAAAAACTCTTTTGGTAGCTACTGGAAATGTAATTATTAATTTAGTAATTGATAACATTCATTGGTTGTTTACAAAAGATGACGTAAAAAGCATTTATGAAGTAAAAAGCATTTTATTATACGTTCGAAGTTCTTAATAGTATATGCTGAATATAGAGAAGCAGTTGGAAAATAGTTGAAAAGAAATTCCGAGGTAAATACATCATTGTTGAAACATCTTAAATTAGTTTACAATGGTGATTTTTTTATTATTAATAATGATAAAACATCGCAAGTCAAAATTTTTTCGATTCAGTTTGTTAGCCTCGATAGTGATGAAATTTCCATCGCATTAATTAAAAATTATTCTTTTTATCAAAACGTTTGATACAAATTTACTGTATATATTGTGTAAGTGATATGCAATGTGATGATTAAATATTATTCTGGAAATTTTTCTAAATTTCTGTCTCATATATAATTTCTATATCTCATATATCGGCATAGTTGGAAACGAAATTATATTCGTAAGCTAAAATTGTTATGTTATACAGTACGCATTTTGATGCTTTCAGATGCAAGGTTCACTATATAAGTCTCGATTTAATAATAAATAGAACCTCAGAAATTGCTCGTTCCTTCTATTAGGTATCTCATTTAAAATGTCGGAAACGATTTGCATCAATAAAATAGCTCAGAAAAATCGATATCTAATATTTTTTTATTATTATAGGAAATCGATTAACTGAACACTTAACGATATTCGAATAATGACGGAATTCTATCCCTCCCTTATTTTCAAGGATAATTTTTAAAAATGGTTTTTTCTTTTTAATGAATCAAGCTTTTAAATATAGTATAGCATTGCCAATGTATTGCGTGAAGACTCATCGTTATTTACCATCATTCTGCATGAAATACGTTGATTTTCACTAATTGGATTTTCATCCTCTTTGATTGAATATATTCTAATAATTGTTTTGGAGGAAATTCAGATTTGTAAGGTACGAACATTGTGCTTATTCCAATCAGTTAACTTACATTTTTATTTTAAAATCATTCCAATTCTGGATAGACTTCATTATAACAAAAATAAATAAATAATTTTAAAATTTATTCTGTTCATCTGTTATATGAAATAAAACTAATAACTTTGCTTAATTCATTCTTTAATTGTTAGAGCCAATAATTTCATTGTTTACAAATTAAAAATATGATTTTTTAAGTTTAATGTTAACATAATGTTGTATAACGTTGAAATATTTAGAAAATATAATGTGATGGTAGTATTAAAACTGTATAATGATTCTTTATTATATCAATTTGAAACATTCGACTTTATTTATATATCATTATGCATTTTTAGCAAAAATATAATTCATCTGTTAATGTATTTATTTTTGAGACATTTGCAGTCATCAATAATTTTAAATTGTTTACTGAATAAACGCATGGTTCTCTCTCTGTAAAACATTTTCAAGGATAAATCCAGTTCCAAGATTGTCATGCATACTTTAATTCCTGTTAAAATTAGGAGGAAAAAAGGAAGAGAATAAATATTTATTGAAAAATATTTGAAAGAAAATAAAATTATATCTGAACTATTTATAATCTATATGAGCAGTTTCCTTCTGGACATTATTAATTCTCTTACTTCTTGATCTTTACAGTTCTGTTTTTAAATCGTAAATTATTCCCTACTATTTAATTCGTAAAGTAAACTGGAATTGAAATATTGCGATTTTGGAAAAATAGTAACAGAATGTGATTGATGCCCTCTTTATGAAAATAATGATAAAATCTGAAAATAAGGGAAAACTATATACTAATTCTAAACCAGTTATATACAGTTTTTCCTTATTCTGTATATACACTGCTATTAATTCGAAAAAGTTGGGAATATTTTCATTTAATTTTAAAAATAATTTTTAAGTTGTCTAAGTTAAAAAGTACTTTTGTCGTTTCTATATATTATTAATGTTTGAATTAGTTTTCTCAATGAACTTAATTTTTTATCATAACCGAGGATTATAGGAATTATCTGAAAACTTTCGGTTTTAATTATAGTTTAGTATGAAATATTCGGATCCGTCTCATTAACCAAAAACGTGAAACGAAAATCAAAAACGTGTTTAATTATTTCATTTTTAAACTAATTTATATTTTGAATATTTTTCGTCAGATCTAATTTTGTAATCTCTCTACAAAATATTTTTCCTTTCGTTTATGTTAAATCATTAGATGTTTTATTTCTTTTGGACCACTTTCATTTAACAAATGTGTATATTAATTAATTCATAAATTACAGTAGTTATGCCATCATTTTCGAATACGTTTTTTTTATGAATAGATTTGTTAAACAGGAATTGGTTAATATGGAACAGCTGGCACTAAACAACTGCTTGTTTTTATTGAACATATGTTTTTAAAAATAACAAAATATGTAACATAAGCAAAAGTATACATAGATTACTATATAAGCTTATTATTCTGTTAGAGAATAACAGTAATTGCTTTTTATATGCTTAGATAAAAGTATTCCTATGAATGTTTCTGTAACGTATTTGTTTAAAAAAATGTAAAAAAATTGCCATATCTTAATTTTTTTTTGATATACACGCTGTTAATTTACAGAATATTTTTTTTTTAAATGACTGTGATCATAACGAAAATTACCAGCATAAAATTGTATACATTAGTCAGTCATAAGAATAAATACATTTATTAATTGCTTTCAATATTGCTCTTATTGAGTAACACACCAACTTAAAAATGTAAATTTGCATTATGTATATGCTGTTAAAACAAATACCGTACTGTAATAGATAAAAATGCAACGTTAACGCTTTAATAACTGTTTATAAAAAAAGTTGCATAAATAAAAATAACGAATAATTTAATAAAGCAAAATTATTCATCAGAATTTTATTATGAAATAAAAATCAATAAATAACTAATATCTGTTTTTTATTTTAACGTTTCGATCGTCAAGTATTAATACATACTGTATCAATATAGTTCCGTTTTCGTGGCTATAGTTATTTTCGATCAAAGGTTTAACAGATTATCAAAGTTTAAATGTATAATCACAAATACTGTACTGTACATGAAAAGTAATTACTATAATATCCTGATATCTAATAGAGATAAATATCTATTCATTTATTGCCTGTAATATATATCACTGTGTTGCTTTTTATTTTATCGGTACTTGTTGTCCAGTCTGTAATAGATAATTTTGTTAAAATTGTTATTTGATATTGTAGTCTCAACTCTAATTTCCATCTATTGTTTTTAATAATTTAAAAATGTTTCTTGAAATATCATTCTAAGTTGTTTGTAAGGTAACATCATTGTCACCATGACAAGAAAGGTATCATTTTAAAAATTTTGATAAATTTTTCATGCTATTTTAGAAAATTTATAAATGATATTGTAGATCGAAATTGTACATCGAACAAAACATCCGATCTAGTTAATGATCAGAGTTTTGTCATTTTCGGAGATGTAGACTTCTAATCAATCGAATCATTAATCGAGCTTATGACTAATTGTTTCGCATCTAAGAAAGTAGCAAATATGTGTTTCTAGTTTCCAACGATGTAGTTTCATATCCGCTCAAGGAGAGGTTCGTGTTTTTGGTTCCATAACCAAAACTTTTTTACCGGAAACGATGTCACACGATTGAGTCGCTTGACTAACAACGTATTAGGTATTACGCATTTAGAGTTCTATGGTTCGCAAAAAAACGCTCATCTTTCGCAGTAATCTATCAGAAAACTTTTCTTGGAAATTTATATTTGAACCGCTATTTCTGGTGACGCCCATATTTTCAAAAATCAACCTCTTTATATATATATACAGTATTTCACTTTTAAAATTCTTTATGAACTGATCTACGTACGAAGAAAATTACAGTGGCCAATATAATATAGTTATTTATAGCTCTAATTATTGTATGACTATTTTATAATTATGCAATGACATTTCTCGCTATTAGATGATGATGATGATTTGAAATTTTATTACTCTCAGATTGTACTCTATATTTTTCGCGCAATAAAATCATTTTTAATGTCTGCAGTAAAAAGTTACACAAATATGGTGATATAAAGTAATATGATTATATTATCTAAATTAATTTTCGCATTAAATAATTGAATAGTATGTTGAATAAAAATATATTTTTGATTAAATATTTACATATAACCGTACCTTAATATTTCAGAACCGAAAAATTTTTCGCCAATTTTCCGTATGCTCTGATCATGGATCTATATAAATGAGGAAAATTGCATTTACTATTAAAAGTGCGATTAGTATAATTTTAGGAATAGGACAGTATAAAATAATTAAATTTATATAACAACTTGAAGTTCAAATTAACTATAGATATTTTTCTTTTATTATATGAAATGTTGGTATAAAGCCAGATTGTTTTCACATCGACTGATCTCCATATTGGCCACATGCCATAACTTCATTATTTAGTAACCTCTAAGATTGCTGAAAGACAGATAACAAAATATTATGTAGTGTTATAATGTTTCTTTTCTTATCATATTGAGGTAAGATTTTTCAAAGAAAACTTTGTTAAGATTGCAAGTTACTGTGGTTTAAATATTGTTTCTAGTTTTGATTTGAACAAAATAATAATAAAAATTGAATCAATGAAACAGTTTGGATGATACCATTAAAGTTTTGTTTAAAATTTGAAAATGACTAGAATTTCAAAAATTTATTTTTAGAGTAAACCTTTATGGATTCATATTATTAAACTTAATAAAGTAATTATTCTTTTATTATTACGTAAGCCTAATTTTTACAGGATAAATTATTTAACTATTTAAAATATACTATAAATTTTCCAATTATTGTATTGATAAATTTAATTATAAATAATTTGCAAAATGCAATTATTTCATTATTTTAAAATATAAAAAAAAGACAAACACATTTAATAAAAGCTATATACAGTATAGATTTAACATGCAATGGTTTTGGTTTACTATTAAAGCCATATTCAGCATAATTCTGTATATATTTAAGATATGTTCCAAGATTAAACCAGAAATATTAAATAAACTCTCTATATCTTATCAAAAAATACTATTACTGAATTTGTGAAAAGTTTATAAACTGTAATGACAGATTTAAATATGTGTGTAAGGTTTTAGATTAAAATAGTTTTTTAAACATTTTAAAATTTTACTTATTATAAAAGTAAAATAATTAACCAAAAATATTGTAAATTTTTTAAAATAGAACTTTTTCTGTAGTTTATTTGTGATCTCTTGCTTGATTGTTGATGATCAGTATTGATATAATAGAAACTATCTTCCCTCATATGCATTTGCACATAAAAAAATTGCTGAGATAAGAAAATACAAAAATGGATTTCTATACTAATAGAAATTTTTAGATATTTTTTTCTGAGAATATTTTCTTGAACTTATGCTTTGTTTTATAACTTAAATATATATCATTTATTAAGGTTTCGATGTATTATTTTGTTAAGTTTAATATTATGTGAACACAAATATAATCTAAAAAATTAGAATAAATATTTTATTTTTGTTTTGCTTAAACATCATAGCTTTCATGAAAAATTGGTACAATATTTTTATAATATACATATTTATACAAATCTATATTTAGAAATTAAAGCATCCAAAAAAAGAAAGAGGGTAAGTGAGATAAATGGAGTTAATCAATAGAACAGAGGAAAAAGGATAAGGAAAATAGGAAATGAAAATAGCAACATAATGAATGAAATAAACTAGAGTAGTTCCCTCATAAAAAGAAATAATTTCATCATCAGTTGCTAAGAGAGTTTTGATAATTGTTTAGACTGCAGTAACATAATGTACAGGATAGAATAGTTTAAAATTGGAATAAGCTTAAATATTTCTATTATACAACTTAAAACATATTAAATATTCTCTCAAAGATAAGACTTTATTAGTGGACAAATTATTATATATCAGTAATATATATGACTGTCATTCTCATGTTAAATATAATTAAATTTTCAATTAAGAGATGATAAATAAAACATAAGGGCAATAGAGAAAATCAGTCAACAAATTTTACTATGAAAAATTATATAGGGCAGTTAAAAAGTTTATATCTAAACTTTAGATCTGTGTCTTTTTATTATTACTTAATCAAAGTCCTAAACCATTTTTTAATCTGAAACACAGTTTTAAAGAAAAATCTAGAAAATTATGTTTAATGTGATTTTAAAATTTGCATATTATTTATTAATTAAAAATGAACTTATTTTTAAGTAAGAAATTAAGATTATTTAATTTTTATGAA
This sequence comes from Olivierus martensii, assembly GCA_000484575.1. Lineage (NCBI taxonomy): Eukaryota > Metazoa > Arthropoda > Arachnida > Scorpiones > Buthidae > Olivierus > Olivierus martensii. Next base: position 122,956 of record AYEL01076903.1, read on the forward strand.
ATGAATTTGAAATAAAACTTTTGAAATTCATTCATATTTAAATATTTCATTTTTTTCATTTATTTAAAGTTTTCATCAAATAAAATATAAATATGCCTAACTTGAATGAATCTGAAAAATTTTATTTCAAATTCATTTGATAAAAATTAAAAAGAAAATGATGGATTGAATGTATTAGTCAAAAATAAATATATTTACTAAACATATAAATATGTAAAGTTTATATTCAGAAATTAAAAACAAAATTATCACAAGACCCACAAGAACCATTATTATATGTTCTTGTGATAATTTTGGAAATGAAAGTAATATTGCACAGATCTTTAGATAGATTTTTCTGTAAAACTATATTTTTATTTGAAAAATAACTATAGCTTATTTGACTCTGATTATCCTATTCTACAATCTTTCAAAGTTAATACCTAAGCCTTTTAAAACAATCAATATATAAGGGATTTGAATTTTACTGCTTAAAATATTGCTTTCTCATTCTAATAATCTTATTCCAGATTTAAATATTTGTCCAGTAAAAGCATATTTTATTTTTAATCTTTAATTAATTTATCTATGTCATTTGTAATTCTTGATATTCTTTATGCTTAAATTAATTTTTCCAAAACAAATTGCATATTTCATTTATAATTTCATCAGTCATTTTCTCTACTAATTACAGTGCTTTGCATAATGTAATATATTACTTTTTAGGTCTTGAAAAAAATTTAATATGAAATTACATGCTTTTGTTAATTATATAAAATATAACTGATTATAATATATTTAAATAAAGAAACTAAATTTTTTGCTTAAGAACATTTTTAATTATTGTGAAATATTTTCAAAACAGAATACGAGAATTTAAAACATTTTATTCATTGTGTTTTTGCATTAGATGTAGTTCAAATACCGTATATAGAATGAATAAATAAATAATAATAATTTATTTAATAAAGCAATTAGGAAATCATGCTTGAAAATTAAAGATATAATAAATTAGAAGTTAATAAAAGTACTATTGAAAGAGATTAGAAATCCACAAAAAGTTTTGAATATTTTCTCTCACGAAAAGATATTTCTTCTGTGCTTTGCATTAACGAATAAACTTCATGGGCTAAATAATAATTTGGAATCAATACATAATAAAATAATTAATTAGAAGAATATGGAATAGGAGCAGAAAGTTTATATATTTCCTTTGATAAAAAGGAGGGATTTATAGATGAGTTCATCAGGAAAAACATTTTTATCTTTTACTCAGAAAAGTTTTCTAGGCTTCGGGATTTACAAAAACTAAAAATGAAACTAACCAAATTAATTTATCTGTTTATAAAGATTGTGACAAAATAAAAGCCTATACAATAACTGTTACCAATTTCCAAAAACAAAAATAACTGATCTGCTGTAAAAAAAAAAACTAATTATTGTAGGCTTCTGTTCAAAGAATATAATTAAACATTAATGGAAAAATGGATGGGAGGATTTTATAAATGGCCTTAATAATATACATATAATTATGTATATTATATTGATATATATAAAATATAGTCTGTGCAGTGCTGTCATTCGAAATAATTAGCAACATGTTCTATTTTTTTCTAAAAAGAAAATTATTTGCAATTAATTATAAAGTAATATTTAAATTTTGAAATATAGGCACAATACTGCTATTATAATGTTATAATGCTATTTTATTACACATTTTTCATTGCTTAACATTTAGAGATAATGAAATTCGGGTGTTTTCAAAAATTCGATCTGACGAACAGATACTAAGGAAAAGCTCGGGAAAGCTCGAATACTCGAGCTATTTTGATAAATATTAATTATTAATTCATTGTGCTTGAAAGTCCACTAATCACTGGTCAATTTAATTATGTCCGTAATGAACAATTTATTCTTTTAGTTTCGTAATATATATGGATCATCTTGGCCAAACTACTACAAATACAATGTTTATAAAAAATAAAAATAGTGTGTAATAGATATTTGTGGAATGCAAAGAAATCTAATATATAATACCCAATAATAATCAAAAAATTTGAAAGAGTAATTAATAAAAACCAAATAAAAATAACAACAGCATTAATTCCATTAGAAACAGGTAAATGAAAAAAAAATTAATTCATAAAAATAATGTAATAGCTCATAATTCGTGTAAAAGAAAAACTATGCCTAAAACATCATTATCTGATAAAGGCCGTAATTATTAAAATTCTTTCCAAATTTAAAAGGTAATTACGACTTTTTAATTGTTCTGATTTTAATCATTTGGCAGCAAAATAAGAGAGGGCAGTCTAAGAATGCGCATTCAAAATATATACAGTTGCAAAGATCGCAAATCTATTAGTTTTCACCTATCATAATTGGTAAATAAGAGTATTTGACCTGTGTCTTAAATAGTATTTGACTTTTTTCTTTCTGTTTCTACAATAGTATAATTGAAAATACTGGAAAACCGATTTGATGTGAAGTCATGGAATTTTACTAGAGATCTAGTCGTTCCATGTCTGTTGTTTAAACTGTAAGAACAACTACAATATTTAATTTAATAAAAAATAAATACAGTAGTAAAAATTTCGTAATCTTTGTCTCGACACTTGCACTTCACGGAATAATTTTTTGTTGCTCAATAAATAATGTCTACCAATTTAAAATGACTTAATCCCGGTTTTACAATATTAACGTCAGTAACTACCAATTAGATTTATCTAACAATTTTAATACAGATAATTGATGATTAAAGCAAACAGAAACTTTAACGGAACATTGTAAAACCGGGCCTTAAAACAATAAAGCACTAACTTAAGTAAAAGCACGAGTTATAGTCATCTGTTTATTTGCGAGAAAACGCGAGCTTTTTCGATCGATATGACTCGATCCAGCAACTTATTATGCTTGCACGAAGCTGTGATAAAAAGGAATCATGCTCTTTGTTGGAACCGACTATTTTGAAATAATTATATTATTATTATAAGAATCATAAGCGCGATTGATTTCAGTGAATTGCGCTCATGTCACCTATATGTAATAATTTATCATTGTTTTTCATTTCATTTTTTCTGTAAAATATTTAGCAAGCTCGGAAGACTAATTATGATTTTTCGTTGATCTCCACAGCAAGAGTGAAATGAAAACAATGATAAATTATTATAGGATCCTAAATCCTGTTTGCCGAACTCGACAAAATTTAATAACCGGTTTGTGCGAATCAGCGCGAATCGGCTGAATGACAGCACTGCCTATGCTTATCATAAATAATATCAGTCTTTAATCTATCGGCTGAATGACAGCACAGCCTATGCTTATCATAAATAATATCAGTCTTTAATCTATTGCGTCGCGAAGTTGAATAGTCATGTAATAATTTATCATTGTTTTTCATTTCATTTTTGCTGTAAAATATTTAGCAAGCTCGGAAGACTAATTATGATTTTTCGTTGATCTCCACAGCAAGAGTGAAATGAAAACAATGATAAATTATTATAGGATCCTAAATCCTGTTTGCCGAACTCGACAAAATTTAATAACCGGTTTGTGCGAATCAGCGCGAATCGGCTGAATGACAGCACTGCCTATGCTTATCATAAATAATATCAGTCTTTAATCTATTGCGTCGCGAAGTTGAATAGTTAGCATCTTTTAATATCATTTATCCATGATTCGAAAGAATCCATAACTAGGTACATTTTAAAAGTAAGTTAAAACTTACACAGAAAGGTTTTTTCTTTTACTATAATATTAATACATTCTTTTGAGGTTTCAGCTCTCATTGTATCCCCTAACCCAGGGGTTCCCAAAGTGCGGCCCGCGATGTCAGATCATCCGCGATCTTGAATTCATAGAAATAATTTACATTTTTACAAAAAATAAATAAATTTTATCATATAATTAAAAATTGTTCAGTTAAAAAAATACATGTACAGAATAAGTGCTTCCAGATAAGTTTTCATTATTTGAAAGCATTTATATATGCGAAAAAACTTTCTCAATCACGAGTATTAATAAGTCCAAATTGAGATCAAAATTAACTTATGAACATTTACAAGCGGTGTTAAGAATACATTCAACCGACTTAAAACCAAGGCTCATATGATATTATTAAAAGAAAACATCTGCGCAAGTTATACTCTTCAGATTGATGAATTTATTATTATTATTTTTTATTTGAAATTATTTAGTTATTTTTGTTTAATTATTTTTGAAATGTGTTATTTTAAACAGTTTGTAATATAAAGTAATTATTGTCATAAATAAAGAACGATTATGCTATAAAATTAGTATAAATCTTTCCCTTGCGTCTAAGTTTTTATCGATTTGAACATATTTTTCCGTAACACTTTTTTTTTGTCTAACTTTTTATCGATTTGAACTTATATTTCAATAACACTTTTTTGATCCGCCAAATATTTTGGAATTTATAATTTGGCCCATCTAGGCAAAACTTTGGGAACCCCTGCCCTAACCAACAAACGGTTTCAAATCTGGATGTATTTTTATAATCCAAATCTCGAGATTGAGCGACTTGTAATTCCGATATTTCGAGATCTTGAGATTGTTTTATAATATTCATCACAACTTATCAAAATCATCTCATTTAGTCATTCTATTAGAGGCATAAATATTGTTTAAATTACAATGTTTGATAGCTTTCAGTTTTTTTTAAGATTTTTCATTAAAAACAATTTTATGCATTGACTGTATTAAATTATATGATATAGAAAAGAAATATCTGATCAAATTTATCAGATTATTCTGTTATTTTTATTACACCTAAAAGTCCTATTGAATACTAATTGACATTTCATTGTTCATCAATAGATCGCCTACGTCTGTATTGATGATCAGAAATATAGGATAATTAGGTTTTCATCGAACATATCGATCTCCACTACATCTATCCATCAGTTTATATTATTTTTTGTAGTTAGTAGCGTAATTATTTATGCAAAAAAAAAAAAAAATTGCTGACGCGATGTATTAAAAAAAGTGAATTAGCGCGCGTTACTATAGATTTTGATAATAAATAATGGAAATTTTATGCTGTAGGTTATCTGTAAAGCATTTACTATCGAATTTTTACGACTGATAATTTTAAAGTTTAGTAGTAATATCGTTTTAATAAATATCAAACTTAATTTAAAATTGCATTTTAATAAAATTCAAGTTACCTAGCAGAAAATTCTTCGCAAATATACATAGTGCTTAATGTGCATTATAATATAGTGGAACTTTTGTTAAAGAAAAAAGCATAATTGAGTTTTGTTTCGGAAGTTCGAATATAAAATGCTCATACTGATTTATTTTTTTTTGCTGTTGAATATTTATGTTTGCATTATATCAATAGCTGGACTAATTTGGAATTTTTATTTCAGCTTTACAATAAAATTTAATTTTCTCTTTTTTGTATTTCGATTTATTAAAAAATACGTTAAAAACTAGAAAAATTACATGAAAAATATAGTATATAATAAATTAGAACTATTTTATGAAATCAATCAAATCCCGAATTGAAAACCACATTACCCAATCATATTAGTCAATTAACTTTAGAATATCTCCATAAGAATATAAAATATAATTTAATCACTTTATAAGATAAGGAAATGCATTACTCTTATATTTTACAACAGAAGTCCGCAAACTTTATTGAAAAAGGACCGTATAGACAATTTTCTAACGAATGATAGGTCAGATTAAAATAGATTGAGGATTTTTATAATTAGACGAGAATTCGTTTTCTGAAATGTAATTGGTGAACAGTCCATGTTGTCTTATAGTCATGATTTTTTTGCCAGATTTTCACGCTCTGTACCAAGGTTGTCCAAACCGCGACCCAGTGCAGTAATGTATGCGGCCCAACATAAAATCGTAAACTTCCTTAAAACATTGAGATTTTTATGTGCTTAATGAAGTTAATGAAATTTTTATTTAAAAGGACTCCACGCACCGTTGGATTTAACAATACAAAAGGAACAATGTTTAATACTTTTGAACAAGCTGCAACAACCATAAAGCTCCTTTCCAGGATCCCTCCAAAGGAGATGTATGCAATGGAGGCATCTGTCGGTTGCATTCATTCTGTTATTTTGCTGCACAGGCTAGCATATCTCCTCGTCAGAAACCTCTTCTGATGAGATGATAATGCAGCAGAAGCCCCAAGGAAAAGACATCTGATTTGTAGCTCATCTCATCGCTTAATTCAAGCCCCATACAACATACTTTCCAGGATTTTTGAATCTCGGGATCTGCCGAAGAATCCCAAGGATGTCCCCTATCTACATTTCCTATTTCTATTTTCTAAAATATTTCATATTTCAGTGATTAAAATTTCTTAACCTGCTCAGTGATTTTAAAAAAATTTCTGAATGAAAAGAAGTCAAAGATTATTATGCTAAGACATTTTTGATTATTTGTCATGGTGATGATCATATATTGTACATTATTTGCTAACTTTTTTGCTTAACAACTATCGTTAGAAGTAGCATATTTTATGTGCGGCCCGAGACAATTTTTTTTCTTCATATGTAGCCCAAGGAAGACAAAAGATTGGACACTTCTGCTCTATACGTTTTAAAATGTATAAGTCACGTGCTTAATTGACTAATTATATCTGTTTTTTTAATTTCAAGAGAAAATTATCTGTAATTAATGAAAAAATAATACTTATTTTATGTCTTATATGTAAATTAGAAAATTGTAAAAAAATCATTCATTTTATTGGGATTTAAAATTTTAGCGTTCTGAGCTTTTCCATAATGCTTGTTAATTACTTTTCGATTTGCCCGCGTAATAATTGAAACATAATGTACAAAATGATGGCGTTTTGCTATCCCTGAATTAAACAAAGTATTTTTCAAAGTATTGTTATGATTGAATGATATTATTATATAATGATAAATGTCAACAGGCAATCCAGCCTGCTGACATTTATTTCTTATGAATTAATCTTATAAGATAAATTCATAAATGAGATAATATATCTTTTATCAAATTCACTTAGGTCGGATAACGCTCGCGAGCCGGAGTTTGGCAACTCCTGTTTTACAATGGTTGCGTTCAGCAGGCTTAATTGTTGTGGAACAATTGAGAGATTTTCTGCTGAATGCGTCTTCAAGGTAGCGCTACTATTGAACCTGTTAAGTGAGTGACGTCACGTTTGGTAGCGGATTTCATTTACGCTACTATCCAACATGTTGAGTTGTTTCAAGATGTCTGCGCCCATGGATGTTACCAAACGTGTCCAAGAATGGATATTACTAATCCAAAGAAACAGATGATGATATATAAAGTATACGAATTTAATAGTGTAAGATAGTAGTGATGCAACAGCACTGCTTCATGAGAATCTAAGGGTATGTTCGGAAATACTAACCGCTACCACCGGTGAAACCGGAGAGTTACCGGTCTTGATGTGGAAAATTTTCACTTTTTCATACTAGGCAAATTAAATCAAAATAATTAGATCACACATACAGGGTGGTGCAAAAGTACCTTCATGATTTTTAATTTCAATAATTCTTTCTGGAATTAATATTTATTGAGTTTCTCTTTTTCAGATTAAAATAAATACTTGAGAGTTTCGATATGGTGCGCAATTTCAGCCCAAAGAATAATCGGGCCCTATTTTTTCCAAGATGAAGTTGGTCACACACTATTGGTAAATGGAGATCGATACAGGGAAATGCTGGAAAACTTTTTTCCCCTAATAAGATCATCTGGTTTCAACAAGATGGTGTCAGTGCCCATACTGCCAGAGCCACAATTGCTCTTTTGAGGACAATTTCCCGAATCGATTAATTTCGAGAAACGGAGACTTGAGATAGCCCCAAGATCTCCAGATCTCACTGCTCTAGATTATTTTCTTTGGGATGAAAGAAAGAAAGGGTTTATGTAAACAAGCCACAATGCTTGGAACAACTTAGGCAACAGATTTTGGGGATTATCTCAAGAAACTTTATGAAATGTCATGGAAGATGTGCTAAAAAGAGCTCATATTTGTCATCGCAAAAGGGGACATCATTTGTTAGACATCATTTTTCGTAAATAGTTGAAAAAACTTCCAGAAACACACTTTCTATTAAGAGTTTCAAAATATAAATTTACTTAACTTTTCATATACTTTTTAAAATTTAAAATCATGAAGGTCCTTTTGCACCACCCACTACGTGTTGCAAGAGTTAGTGGAAGCAGCAATGAAGTTAGTCAACTTTGGCCATATATAGTATAGATAACATAATACAAATCTGTATCCAAAATATTGTGATAGGAGTCAATGTAAAAAAAGTAATTAAATATATAGATGTTTCCAGTTATTTCAATCTTCTATAACTTCTTTTATTATATCATACCATTTATAAATTCTGCAAATATTGAAAAACGAGATATATTTTTTAATAATATAATTTTTAATTACATAAACTTTGACAAAATGGGACTCCCTCAAGCACAGGGCCCAATTAGATGCAATCAGTCCAATTGGCTCATATCCAGCTGACTTTAGTGATCAAGTTTCCCATATAATTTTTCATTACTCTATCTGTATTGTGGCACTGATGTTTGTAATTTTAACACACATTTCATCCTTTAGTATAAAAAATTAGAGATTTTTATAACTTTTTCCAATTAATAGTAAACTGGCAATATTATGAAATGAGTAAAATTTTTATAAAATTTCATTTAATCTATATTTAATGAATATCAATTTATCATAAAGGATTTAGTATATTCCAAGCAAAAAATAATTACTTAAAATTATAAAATCTTTTAAAATTCTTAAATATTACAGAATTCTTTATATTTTTCTGTTACCATATCATAAACACTATCATTTTCTTAATATTAATTAATTGAAAATTTATGAAATACAGTATAAGAATTATTTCTGTTTTGTTATATAATACAAAATCATTTTTAATTTTTCTCAAAAAAACTAAAACTTCTTTAACCACAAAGTAATCAGAATGATTTATGTGAAAAGGCAAAGACACTAAAAAATATCATAAAATGCTGCTTGAGGATGTAAGCTATAATAGCATCTCATTGGTTGTCACTATGTTAATATACTTATCATATTGGTAATAAGTAGCCATACCAGAATATAGATGAGTAGAAAATACTATATATTTTTGAGTTTAAGTTGAGAAATTTACACATTTTAAAAATCAATAATGTTGAACTGACTTATATACAAAATGCAAGGTTTCTAAATGGAGGAAAATTTAATGTTAAGTTTAGTTTCTTAAAATTAGTATTAATTCCATATAGAATTAATGCTAAAATAGTTCCCACTGAGTTTTTCCAAGTATTAAAGAAATAAAGATTATGAATATTAACTGCAATAAATAAATATTAAACATTCATAAATAGATATTTCAAACTACATATATAATTATACAATACAGTACTGCTAAATTTGTGATAACACTTATTTGCTACTATGATGTATGATGTTTATATAATGAATGGCAGTAATTATAAAAGTTTTTGTTGTTTATACACAATTTTTGACTTCATAGGATAGACCAAAATGGGAAAAATCAACATAATAGACTCAGAAGTGGAAGTAACATGCTCTCTGGTCACACATTCAATATTTAGTTCATTTATTTCTTTTATTTTAATACGAGGGTGATTCAATAAGTAAGTTACAAATCGTGATTGAAAAGAAATGAATGGAGATAATGACATACAAACAACATTTATTTTTCAACATAATCTCCATACAAATTTAAGCACTTGTCCCACCGTTTCACAAGTCCCTGGAAACCTGTGGCATAAAATTCTTTTGGTTGCTGTTGGAACTATGCGTGCACTGCTCTTTCAACCACTTGATCGTCAGGAAAGCGTTCTCCCGAAAGATGATGTTTCAAAGGGCCAAACAAGTGGAAATCGCCGGAATGAGGTCCAGGCTGTAAGGTGGATGTTGGAGGACCTCCCCCACTTGACGTTTCTGGCCTGGCAATCTCCACTGGCCGACCGGCTCTATGTTCGTCTTTGATACTTGTCCACCCTTCCGAGAACTTCTGCACCCAATTATTGATTGCCTGACGTAACAGGCAATGTTCACCATACATGGGCAGCATTTCCTTGTGGATATCCTTTGCTTTCCTATGTTTTGCCCACAAAAAACGCACAACGGCACGCTGTTCTATCGTGGTACATGTACTCAGGGGTGCCGCCATCTTGTGCAGTCATGCAGAACGATTGTTGTGCGTCACAATAAAACTAGATAATGCTGCTATCTAGCGGTGACAGTTTCCCGCACTTAATTAAAAAATGAAGGTCGCAACCTTGATTTGTAACTTACTTATTGAATTACCCTCGTATCTATTTTACATCTATAATAATTTTAGTGTAATTCATATAATTTGAATTTCCAATAATATATATCTTTTAATATTTGATGATTTGATAAATAGTATTCTACTATATATAAGATTATAAATTTATATAATTTTCCAATAAGTGATAAAAAACCTACTTCTTTTCCTGATGTTTCTTTTCTTTCTTGTGTTTTTTGGAATGTTTCTTATGCTTCTTTTTCTTCTTTTTTTTCTTTTTTGATTTATCATCAGATGTGTCATCACTGTCACTATTTGATGATGCTGTGCCTGATTCTTCTTTTTTTCTTTTCTTATCTATTAATTCAATATATTATTTTATACATAACTTTTTATATAATTACAATATTTAATAGTGATTTTTAATTTCTAATAACTATTAGTTATATTTCTTTATCAATTCATTATAATTAATTACTATATTACAGAAAACTCTACAGTTATGAACATAATATATATTCACAAGTTTTTCTCTTAATTTGAAAGGTGCATAACTCAAACTATTGTTTCAAAGCATTCAGAAGTATAAATACAATCCAATAAATGCCAGTGTACTTATTACATGCATAATATGTCATAATTAGATCAAACAGAAATTTTATATATAAATGCAGTAAAACATCAAATTGCCGAAAATTTTTTATTTTTGTAAAACTGTAAAATAGTTTTACAAAATACTTGTATGTGATAAAATTATTATTAAAATTATTCAGCAGAAAATGCATTATAAATCTACATAACACTTAGCCATGCTTGAAACATAAACAAGACAGGAAATGCAGTCCCAGTATAACAACTCTCTTCAAACCCGAGAAATATATAAGTAGAACCAAAAGATTGAAGAGCACAAAACAGCCATAAGAATAGGTATGTTAAATATTGCATTGGCTATTAAGGCCTATGAGGATGACATCACAATATATTGGGATAATACAAATATAATAAGGCCCATCACAAACAACATAGGTGGCAACACTGCAGAGGCCATAGAAATAGAAAAAAGAAGAATAAAAATGAACATAATTAATGACAACGACCTGGAAAACTTCCTGATGTCATGGCATTGGTGTACAAAAGCTAACATTTAGGTGCTATCCTATGAAGTCAAAAAGATTGTGTATAAGCGAAAAAAACTTTTATAATTACTGCCATTTATTATATAATCATATAAAATAGTGTTTTTTGTATGAATATTATAAAGTTATTTCCCTTAAATAGTTCAATTAATAACTGTTTATTTTAAAAACACACAGAAATTTTTGAAAAACTTTTTAAAAACAAGCTCAGTTCAAAAATTTTTTTACTACATGCATTCTAAAAATTATATTCTGTTCTAAACTGTTCATTAAAAAAGAATGTGTATACTGACAAAAATCTCACAGTAAGGCCAAAAACATTTTAATAAAAATATTTCCTGTTACAGCAACTGTGTGTCAAAAAAGACAGGAATCTTCTAGTAGAGAATATCATATAAATTAATTTTATATTAGAGTTCAAATACAAATCGATTTTTACTTTTTATTATTTTTTTTAATATTTGAACGAACAGCATTTTTATGATTATCATTACCTATATTTAAAAAGAAACTGTGTTGTATGAGAAAAGAGTCTTGGTTGTATGAACACCTGCATATTTATTTTTATAAGATAAATATGCAGGTGTTCATACAATCAAGACTCTGTCCACAGATCAATTTATAGCAATGACTCTCTCAAGGATTGTACCCAAACAATCAAAGAACCATGTAGATGTAGATGTAGGAAAGGGAGGCATTACACAGCCCTAGCACTGCAACCACCAATGGTCTATTGTGCACCCCCAACAGGATCATCCCATAAAAAATCCTGTCTTAATCACAAAATAAAGTATCTTCTTCAATGGGATTGTAAAAAAATCTTCTGGTGCAGGGAAATGCAACCCAAGAAGATACGAAAGAACCATTAACAACCATCCATTCTTCTATGATCCATTTTCCTCTGTTTAACTAAAATAATTTTTTTATATTTTAATATATTATTTAACATTTTAAATTACTTGATGCAATTTTATAATGATGATAATATATATATTGTTAAATTTAACACTTTTAATCTGCAAGAGCTATAATTTCAATTTTGCTAACAGGCATGTTAATATTTGTAAATAATTTGAAAATTTGAATATTTATATAAATCATGATATTTTCATTATTTTTTAAAATATCTTGTTGAAATTTTTGGATGTCTTCCTTTTATTGTGTTTTCTGCAATCCTCTAAAAATATTTCAAGTTTTGGCAATTTTGATCCAGCAGAAGAATTTAATTCTCTATACTTTATTTTATAAAATATTTAATCTTCAATAAGATTTAAAAATAGTTTTAAGTATTTTAAAGAAAACATATTCATGTGAAGCCCTAGCCCTCAGAGCCTGCAAATTACCAAAAGAACGGCTCTCGACAGGCGAGTGGCCTATGAGCGGCGTGAGGCGAAGATAAGGACGAGTAACGAGATGCTAGACACAGACGGACTCGGAGACAACGTTTGCACAAACAAACATCTTCCTTTATTAAGGAGAGAGTTTACACAGTTTAACCGACAAGATAAGAATGCGTCGGAGGACAAATACCTCTGGGTCTACAGGAGTTCTGCACGTAGTAAGGTCGGACGGCTTCTCGGCTGTTCCTTGGACGGCAAGGTTCGGCTCTCTTCTCGACGGTGATTCGGACGACGGTTCTCGCAGAGTAGATGCCGACGTGGACGGTATGGCGCCGGATCTCGGAAGATTTGATGGATACCAAGGCAGAGAGGGAAGGAGGGAATCTTCGGCACTGGCGGTGAGTTTTTTATCACAAAGTTCGTGAACAAAGAACTTTTTCTTAGCACGGGAGTAAACCGAGGAACGTCCGTTCTCTTCCAAATACAAAATCAGACTCAGTCCTATTTTTCCAATTCCCCGTCTTTTCGGGTGAAATACAAATAAACATGTTCTCTCCCTTTCTCC